>CAUYRH010180799.1:0-12201 GCA_963574655.1 Perodicticus potto
TTAATGCTGTCTTACTTACATTAATAACTGATGAAAAATGGGTTCCCCTTAAAGAGTTTTTTCAGACTAGGAAACCAAACAAAGTTGTAAGAAGCCAAACTAAGACTGTAAGGTGAAAGCGTAATGATTCTCCTGTGAGACGGTCTTGAAATTGCCCCTCTTTAATGAGAGACATGAGCAAGATGGTTGTGATGGTCAGGAAGACCATTTCCCATTTCCCAATTCCCATTTCTCTCTGGGATATTTCTTGGTCATTTTTCCTAGTAAAGTATTCGCTATTTCTCTCAAAAAACTCTCATAATAAGCAGATGCCTTCATTCTTTAGCCTTACAAGAAGCCAACAAGCAAAATGTTACCTTAGCCTTTGGTCTTGACTGGATGGCTTTTGCTTTGACAGGGTCATGTCCTCCTCTTGCTAGCCATTGGTTTGACTGTGCTTTGCCTTCAGAATCATATGGAAAGCCATGTTTTCTGTCTTCTTACAATTCTTGGAAGTAATGTTTCAGCATCTTCATTCCACTTGTTTAAAATTTCCATTGAAAGATGAGCTCTTCTCTGCAGAAGGAAACGGCAGGACTATTTTGACTCCCATTGAGTGAACGATTTGCTCAACTTTAATCTTTCCATTACAATTGTGCTCCATGAACTTCTCAAAATGGCTGTGGCATTGGCTATTCTTTCTGCTCTTCATCTTCAGTCCTCATCAATGAGGACGTGAAGGAAATTAATTTTTCCCTGTAAATCCATGTGGATTAACTGCTGCTGCAGGCTTTATTTTCTCCATTTCCTCATCCATGCTCAAAGCAAGTTTTCCATTTATTTATTTATTTATTTATTTATTTTACATGCAATATAAATGCTTCATTCAACACTTACAGATTATCCCTGCTAAGCTAAGTGGGGTAGAAGCCAGAGTCACGGTTAGCATAGTCTCGGAGGTTCTCACTCTGACTGGAACAGGGTGAGTACAGCACCCATGAGCTCGGGGCCTTCATGTTGCCAATGTCAGAGTAGCACAGGTAGTTCATACATTCCATGTGCACCTGAGTGCACTGTCCCTGTGAGCTGGTCCTGCTCAGCGCCTTGGTGACCCTGGCCAGTCCGATCGGCTGCCCATGGCTGGTATCCATAATGGCGGAGTGGAGGTGTTCGAGCAGGAGGAGAGCCAAGTTTTCCACTTATGACCTGCTGATATCTCCAGGCAATTGTCCCATAAACTTTGTGTCAAGTGTCGATGATTTGATCATTTTGCAACCAAGCTTCACCATAAATATGATGTTTGATCTTGCTTCAAGGTTTGCAGAATTTAGGTTGCTCTGATTGGTCCTCTTTGTTCCTTGTATTTCTAATAACCTGATGGTGGATCCTGTTCATACATGTCAGAACAAGTTAGTACGTATTTATTTTAGGGCAAGCAATGTTCAAAATTAAGTCATACCTCTTTCCCTAACATGCATTTTCTATGATCTCTTTGAAGATCCCTCACATTACAGGAACGCATCTTAATACAGTGAGGTTGGCTACATAAAAAGTCATTACCCACTGACAAGGCAGACAGTTTTTTACCCACTGGTATAAAGAGTTACAACATATTTCTGAATGCTACATAAGTTGTCAGCTGGCAATTCTTCTCTGGTTATGTAGGAAGCAAAAGAGCGGTATTTAGGACTGACATAATTTGGGGAGGGCTTAATGTAGTTACCTGGGTCTAGTACGCGCTCTGATGTTTAGGAGATGACTGTCTTTCCTTTCAGAAGACAGAACTTGGGAAGAGAAAACTGGAGAAGAGAAGTCCTGTCTAGGTGGTTGATGGGAGGCCCTGAGTAGGAAAGAAAGGTCCGAGAGAAAGAACAGAGGCGAACGCCAGGGAGATGTGCCTCATTGTGAGGACAGGTGCATAACTGGAATTTGGTGGCAGTCCAGGGAGACATCAGGCTTAGGGAGTACAGGAAGAGAGCAGGAGATACTTCAAATATCTCTCAGCTCAAGCCATTTCCCTGACCTTCTCCAATGTCCACGATGAGTTTAAAGAGATTAGAGTACCAGGAAAGAATAAATATCAGCTATGAACTCACCAGACGCAACAAAAACAGAGGCTATGGAAGAGCTGAAAGAGACACTGTCAGTGAAGCAGGTGGGGTGGGAGCAAGAAGCGGTGCTGCAGCAGGAGCTGCTGAGGCTCCTTTAGGTGAGTTGGAGCCCTTATGGCATCCACTGCCTGCTAATGTGGATGCTAAACTTCATACATCCCAAAAATAAAAGAAGAATGACAAATGGCCAACAAATACTTGAAAAACTTTATTCAACGTCACTAATCATCATGGAAATATTAATTAAAACAAGAATGAGATACTGCCCTACCCCCATCATAACTTGACTTCCTACCTACTGCTTCCTTGTTATTTACATGTATATTTATTCATTTCCAAGAAAATGAGTAGAAATGAGATCCAGAGATCAATCTCAGAAACCTGAATTAAGAAATGTTTAAGGTGAAGCATTCCTTGAAATTTGGTGAAGTGAGAAAAACACTTTTACAGAGCAACAATGTTTGTTTCTAGTCATACTGATATTTATTTTTGTCATTGAGTCATTGAGCTCCTTCTAAATTGTCTATATTAGTTTCTGTCAGATGAAGTTTTGCAAATACTTTCTCCCATTCTGTGTTTAATCTGTTGGTTATTTCTCTTGCTCTGAAGCTTTTTAGTTTAATTGAGTCCCATTTGCCTATTTATGTGTTCGTTGCTTATGCTTCTGAGTTCTTAGTCATGCGTTGTCTACATAGCACGATGTGCAGCAATATTTTTCCTATGTTGCGACGTAGTATTTTTATAGCGTGAGGTCTTACATTTAAATCTTTAATCCATGCTGAGTTGATTTTTGCAGATGCTGAGAGATAGTCATTCAGATTTCTTACTCTGCACACAAGAAGCAATCCAATGTTCCCTGCACCACTTATTGAAAAGGGTGTACTTTTCCCAGCATTCGCTCTTTTCAACTTTGTCAAAGATCAGTGCGCTATGTACATATATACATATATATGTATGTATGTATATATATGGCTTTTTATGGGATTAGCATTCCACTTCATTGTTTAATGCTTCTATTTTTCTGTCAGCATCATGCTTTTTTGTTTACGGTAGGCTGCACCATAATTTGAATGCAGGAAATGTGTTGCCTCTGGTTTTGATGCTTTCTCTCAGGAGTTTATAATAATTTGGGCTCCATTTTTTGTTTTCTATGAATTGTAAGATTGTTTTTTCTAATTATGGGAAAAATGACATTGATATTTTCACATGGACAGCATTGAAGTCTCTGTGGATTGCATTGGGCAGTATGGACATTGTAATAATATTAAATATACTGACCCATGAGCATGAGATAATTTTCCATTTGATGGTTATCAGCTTGATTGTTATTGATAAATAGAAATGCTTCTTATTTATGGCATTCAGTTTTGTATCCTTAAACTTTACTGACTTCATCTATCATATCTGAGAGTTTTCTCGTCGTGTCTTGAAGGTTTTGTAGGCATAAGATAATGTCATCATAAAAAGAGAGAATTTGGCTTTCGCTTTTTAATTTGGGTGCCTTTTATTTCTTTCTCTTTCCTACCTGCTCTAGCTAGAACATTCGGTATGATGTGGAAAAGGGGTGCTGATACTATTATCACAAGAAATCTAAATTTTTCAAAGGCCAATATGGAGAGATTTCAGAGTGATGTGTCTGAAGGAATAAATAGGTATACACTCTCTTAGCTTCAGTCCTCTTCTCAGAGCATGTGGTGTGTCTTGGCCCCAGAGTTATGTTATTTCCTCAGTGGTTGGGAATGCAGAAAACTTTGCCCAACAGCTCTGTGGTCATGTGTCTGTACCCTCAGCACATCGTGTTGTAGCACTTCAGGAGGTGTTGAGAAATTATCAGTTATTCTTGCTCTTAGTTCACAGAGAAATATAGTCATAACTTCCCTGTTACGGAACACAAACTGACATGTAGCTCCTTCTTATGTTTAAAAGACATGAAAATCTGGCAAGACAATATTCTATGAAGAGAGGTGCACGTAACTATTGATATGTTGGCTCATAAATTTCCCATTATACTTCATGATTGCTTTTATCATATTATTCTCCTGCCTTTCTATGACTTGAGTTCCTTTGTGGTGCCTGAACACTTTGTTGAGATTTCCCGTTTTTCTTATGTATCATATCTATGAGAGGATCTATTTGTACATTTTTTGTTGGGATACAGTAAGTATTACATAGCATGTAGTCCTGTAATTGCAATCTAATAAATCTAATGCGGTCAACTCTGTTAAGAATTAAATTGAAGAGTGTAAAACTTATTCCTTCTATATCCTTTTGTCCTCCTCTATTTCTATAAAATTTTCTTCAATTATCACTACATGTGCTTAGCACTACATTAGATAGTGTTATAAGATTTACTTTGATTTTGTACACTCAGAAAATTGAGTATGAAAAGTAAGATGGATTGCATTCACTGCTATATTTCCTTCCATTGTTCTTTCTTCATTCATGGAGTTTCAAGGTTTTTTGTGTTTTTTTCTTTCTTTCCTTTTTTTTTTTTTTTTTTGAGAGAGAGTCTCATTATGCTCCCCTCAGTAGAGTGCCATGGCGTCACAGCTCACAGCAATTCAAACTCTTAGGCTTTAGCAATTCTCTTGCCTCAGCCTCCCAAGTAGTTGGGGCTGCAGTCACCTGCCACAACGCCTGGCTGTTTTTAGGTTGTGGTTGCCATTATTGTTTGGCTGGCTCAGACTGGATTCGAATCCAACAGCTCTGGTGTGTATGACTGGCACCCTAGCCGCTCAGCTACAGGCATCAAGCCAGTTTCATGTTTTTTTATTTGTTATTTTCTTGCTTTAGCAATTCCTTGAAGGTAGGTAGCTTGGTGACAAGTTCTATTAATTCTCCTTCACCCGATGTCTGTAGATTCCTTTCTTTCTTGAAAGATTAATTGAACAGATAGAAAAATCATGTGTGACACTTCTTGTATCTGCATATACAAAAATATATTGCCAAATCCTTATGTCTTCCTTGTGTTTCTGATGATATTTCCTTCTATCATTTGTTATTTTTCCCTTACAGACAAACTATTTCTCTTTAGCTGTTTTCACGACCTTTTCCTTTGTGTTTATTGTCAGATAGTTGGCAATGCTATGTAGTCGACCAGGGAACTTAACTGATCAGGGACACAGAGGAAGTACTGCACACAAAATGAACGTTGAAAGGAAGACTGGTGCTCGCTCAGGCACTCAGTGACAACCCACATTTACTGGGTGTTTTTATACACACTGATCAAATAAAAGTGTAGAAATAGAAAAAGGAACGAATAATGATGAAACAGCAGAAGCTACCATGAAAATTCTTTGTTCAGCACAGATGCTACTGGATACATATATAGTTGATCTAAATTGAACATACTTTCTCAACATTTTGCTACAGGCTTAACCACAACGATGTCTGGCTGTCTGTTCTGTCTGTTTGATAAGTTCCTCAAAACTTGAAGTATAGCCATAAATAAAAAGAGAAAAGGACAAAGTACCTCTTCCCGTAACCTCTGCAAGTGCCCAAGCCCCAGCCTCACCCTGCGAAGCCCTCCGGTTACTTCCTCCTGTGAACATCTTAACTGAATGTTCTTGCTCGGGTATGTCCACAGAGAAAGAAGTTTTCCCATCTTAGGACAACGTTCCTCCGGGAGCATCTGAGGCCATGTCACTTGTTTTGGTTGGGGGGCCGGTACCCCTCCAATGCTATATCTTCATGTCTGTTTTAGTGTGCTGATCTGGGGTGGTACGCCAAATTATCCATTGAAATTTTCTCCCACAGTGTGATAGTATTTGGAGTTGGGGATTTGGTTTGGATTATGCGATGTAGGTGAGAGCCTCATATTAAGATTAGTGGCTTAATCAGAAGGAATTGATGACATGGGATCCATCTCTCTGCTCTCTATCTTGTGAAGATGTGATGAGAAGTCATCCTTCTGAAATCTCAAGTAGGGTCCTCTTTAGCTTCTGACCATGGCAGCATCCTGATTTTAGATATCAGGACTAATTCTGTAAGAAATAAATTATCATTGTTTATATGCCATTCAGTCTATGGTATTCTGTTATAAGAGCCCAAACTGATTAAGAAAAATAGGGTATTGCACACATTCACTTTGGACAACTGGTGATTGTTCACACCAGGCATTAATTATTACCTCTACTCGAACAAAGGGATGCTTTTGGTAATCGCTGAATGGATGGGTAAGCAGATATCAAGTATTTTTTTTTTTTTAGATAATTTTAATTTAACTCTGAAGCTGGTTTCCACCTGAAATCCAGCCACCTTGCTGGCTAAGGACTCTTGTTCTCCTTTCAATGATTACATTCACATCATTGTACTCTAATCTCCAGGATTTACGGGATCACACTCTGTTGCACACAGGTAAGGAGCTCTTTATGGATGAAAGCAACATTACAAAACAGGGACAATGCAAAGCTGGGCATGCTGTGGGCACCGGGGCACAAAAGGTAATCGAGGCACAAACACTACTCCCCAGATGTCTGAAAACATGTAACCTGTATGTCTTGCTTATCCTCTAGGGATTTTTATCTTCCCTGTAAGACATCACTTGGGTTAAGATGTCTCAGTCTATTGCCTCTTACACTCACCTATGTCACTGCTAAATCAGCTCCCTAAAATTCTTTTCATAAAGAACTAGGGGGATTTCAGGATGGAGACTCCACCTGAGCAGCACATTCCAGCATACCCTGGGAGGGAGTCCAGACAGAAATGAGTACTTTGTATTTACTTTACTACCTTGGTGAGGACAGTATACCAACCCAGCAACATCTACTAAAATGTTACAGTTACAAGCCTAACATCATTATTTATACTTCCTCTTAATCAAACAACATCCCATTTTAGCAGAAAGCAGCCAGATAGCTTAACATTCCAATTCCTTAAGTGTGAAGATTGAAGGAAAAAAGAATGAGTGAGTTGTACCTTGCTATCTAACGAAAAACTGTCTATGATTTTATTTTCTCCCTTAACTAGCTACTTACCATTCTGTTTCTTTTTCAGAAATGGTGGCTTTTCTGCAAGACAAAGAGCTCAGAACCTAAGGGCTTCTGGGCAGACTTCCTGACAAATTTCACCATTCCCCACAACCTGCTCTCAATGCATAGAGCCTCTTATTTGTTACACAGTGATCTTCCCCCAAGGCATAGGGCCCCTCCATTAAAAGCTCATGATCTGTATTAGTCAGAGACACAGATTTGAAACAACATCTCCCATTCTACTAGTTAGATGTCTGTTGTATTAAAAATTCCTTTTCTCTCTGGCAATCTACGTTTCTCCATAATTGGATCATTGTGCCACAAGCATCTGGACCTAGACTCAACAAACCTTCTCTGCAAACTTGACAACATAAGGTTATGGTTGCAGGACAGAAGTAGGAAATTTGGTGAAATTGAAGAGAGAATGTGAAGTCCCAAGATGTATTGTTATAGTCTTCAGAAAAGAGGAGTGTCATATATCTGAATGGTGAATATTGTCATATTTCTGAGAGGTAAAATAAGATGCAGGAGTGAGAATTGAATCCTGAAGCAGGTGGAATGGAGTCATAGATGACCTGGGAAAGGATTTTATGAAGACGACCTCCTGGCAATTGAAGCAACACCAAAATAAATAAAAGGGATTTCATCAACATAAAAAAGTACACTGCTCAGCTAAGGGTACTCAGCTAAAGCAAACAGACAACTTTTGGACTGGGAGAAAATTTTTGCATGTTATGAATCGGACAAAGGGCTAATTATATGAATTGACAGAGAACTCAAATTAATCAACATGAAAGGAGCAAACACCCCCCATTTACAAGTGTGCAACAGACTTGAGCAGAAACTTCAATCAAGATGACAGACAAACAGCCAACAAACAAAAAAATACTGCTTGTCTTTAATGATCAGAGAAATGCAAATTAAAACCATTCTGAGATATCGCCTAAGATCAGTGCGATTAGTTCACATCACAAAACACTGAACCTACAGATGCTGGCATGGATGTGGAGAGAAGAGAATTATTCTACCCTGCTGGTGGGATTGCAAACTAATACAACCTTTATGAAAGGAAGCATGGAGAATTCTTAAAGAACTGAAAGTCGACCTCCCATTTGATCCTGCAATTCCATTACTAGTTATCTACTCAGAAGAACAAAAATAATTTCACTGCAATGACATTTGCACCAGAATGTTTAAACAACTCAGTTTCTAATTGCCAATTCATGGAAGGAACCCAAATGCCCACCAACCCATGAATGGATTAACAAACTCTGGCATATATAACCATGGAGTACTATTTAGCCATAAGAAAAGATGGAGACTTTACATCTTTTATGTTTACCTGGATGGAGCTGAAACACATTCTTTGTTTTTTTGGGGAAAGTATTTCAAGAATGGAAATAAAAATCCAATGTAGGCTCGGCATGTGTGGCTCAACGGACTTAGGCGCCAGCCACATACACCTGAGCTGGTGGGTTTGAATCCAGCCCAGGCCTGCCAAACAACAAGGTGGCTGCAACCAAAAAAAAATGGCCAGGCATTGTGGTGGGCGCCTGTGGTCCCAGCTACTTGGGAGGCAGAGGCAGGAGACTCACTTGAGCCTAGGAATTGGAGGTTGCTGTGAGCTGTGATGCCACGGCACTCTCTCCAGGGTGACAGCTTGAGGCTCTGTCTCAAAAAAAAAAAAAAATCCAATGTACTTAATACTATTATGGAGCCAATCTATAAACAACTACATGCCCACACACATGATAAAACACAAGTATAGTCTAGCAAGGAGGATGGCAGAGGAGGAAGGGAAGAAGAAGCAGTGTGATTGGCTGAATCTCACCGAATGTGCATAGTGTGAGGGTTTCCAGCATAGCCCCTGGATGGAGGACTCAACTGCAAACTGAACTTTAGGTTAGCATTAAAAAAATGTAATATAAAAATTTGTACTCTGATATTAATTTGAAATTTAAAAATAACTACTCAAGGGAAAAATAGTAAAGACCATGGAACTACATAAATAGAGATTTTTTTCAATTCCAAAGGAATAATTGGATTTTTGACCACATAAATACAAATGCTAGCAAGAGGAATCACTAAAAAAGATAGAAGACTAAAATAAATGTAATCAGTAATA
Organism: Perodicticus potto; assembly: GCA_963574655.1. Taxonomy (NCBI): domain Eukaryota; kingdom Metazoa; phylum Chordata; class Mammalia; order Primates; family Lorisidae; genus Perodicticus; species Perodicticus potto. The sequence continues at coordinate 9,186 of CAUYRH010180799.1, forward strand.
GAAAAAGGAAATTACAGCTGATACCTCAAAAATGCAGATCAAGTTCAGAAAATCTTACAAATAGTTATACATTAAACAAATGAAAAACAATTAGAGTGAAAGAATTTATTCCAGTACAACTGCAAACTATCAAGTCTGAAAATGAAAGAAATACAAAATCTGGAAAGCCTAATAATTGGTAAAGATATTGAATCAGTTATTAAGCTTTTCCCTGCAAAGAAAAGCAAAGCACTGGATTGCTTCACTGAAGCATTTCATCAAAATATAATGAGGGGAAGGGGGAGCAAGATGGCTGACTAGAAGCAGCTTCCGAAAGAGGGTCCTGTCCAAAAGTAAAAATAACCCCCAGAAACTGCACAATTAAACTGAATACTGGGAGCCCAAGCAAGAGACAGAAGTGATAACTGCAGGTCACCTCTGCTGAGGCAAGCTATGACTCCAAGAAAGCAAGCTTCAGGTACAAAGTTCATCTGAAAGGAAAAGTGTCCATCCCCTCCCCCAATAAAGCTGTGGGTTTCTTGCTTTTCTGTTTCCTTTTTTTTTTCTCCTCGTTTGCTCCTGCGGGTTTTCTACAGACAAGTGGTAAACTGTGGACATCTTGTCTCACCCCAAGGAAGAGTGCTGTGGGAAGTGGGGTGTGCTTCCCCAGAGCACCCCAGTGTAACTCTGAACACTCTTTTGCTAGGCAGAAACACTGAACTAAAGTTTTCCCCACCATTCTGAACTTACAGTACACCCTTCCCCCCTTACCTGATGAACCAGAAGCCTAACCCCCACTGAGACTGAGGGAGGAGGTCCTTGAGCAGGTCCCAAACCCCTGCCTGCTGGAACAAGCACCCCACCGGGAAAAGACTCCAGGGAGGGGCGCAGTGAGCCTCCTTCCCACTGGCCAGGGAATCTTCTGGCGACCTAATCGCCACACGGCCTTGCAGGCCCACCTTCTGCAGGAACTCTGCCTGTGACCGCCAGGCCTCTGCAGGTCCACCCCCGGCCAGGAAGTCCCCTGGTGACTGCCCGGTCCTGCACCCTGAGCTTGCCAGGCTTCTGCAGGTCCTCCTTCTGCCAGGGACTCTGCCAGCAACTGCCAGGCCCCCGCAGGCCCGCCCCAGCCAAGGACACCCCTGGTGACTACACGGGCCTCTGCCTGGCACCCACAGGTTCTCCATAGGTCTGCCCAGGCCAGGAACTCCACCAGCAAATGTGCGGCTGGCGCCCGAGCCTGCCGGGCCTCCACAGGCCAGCCTTCTGCCAGGGACTTCGTCGGTACCACCAGGCCTCTGTAGGACCGCCCTTGGCCACGAACTCCCCAGGAAACCATGCGGCCCTGCCCCCTGCACTTGACAGGCTGATGCAGGTACGCCTTCTGTCAGGGACTCCGCCAGTGACCACCGGGCCCCTACAAGCCTGCCCCCCACCAGGGAGTCCCCCGGCGACTGCTCAGGCCTGCATCTGGCACCCTAAGGGCTTTCACATGCCTGCCTTCGGCCAGGAACTCTCCCAACGACTAAGAGGCCCAGTGCCACGAGTCTTCAGGGCCTCCCCAGGCCTACCTTCTGCCAGGGACTACACTGGCATCTGCCAGGCCCCTGCAGGTCTGCCTTCTGCCAGGGACCCCGCTGGTGACCACCAGGCCCCTGCAAGTTCGCCCCTGGCCAGGAACTTCCATGGCGACTGTGCGCCCCAGCGTCCTGAGCCTGCAGGACCTCCGCAGGCCCACCCTCTGCCAGGGATTCCGCTGGTGACTGCCAGGCCTCTGTAGGCCCACCCTCAGCCAAGAACTCCCCCAGTCGACCATGCGGCCCGTGACTGGCACTCCCAGAACAGTGTGTACCATCCCCTGCCTTGCTGCTGGATCCAAGGGTGCTCCCGCCACCAGAACTCCCTGGCTGGGGAAGTCCCAGAAGAGCTACACAGGGTCACTCACTACAAATTTCCAGCAACAATAGAGTGGTCCCACCAGGGTCTAATCTTGGAGAGATACCTTCCCAACTCTGAGGACGGCCAGATGCAATGGTGAAAAACAATCATGGGGTGCAATCAACGGAAAAACTCTGGCAATATGAATAATCAGAGTAGACCAACTCCTCCAAGGACCACAAGGCAGACACAGCACAAGATCCCTTGCATAGGCAAATGGCTGAGATGTCAGAAATCAAATTCAGAATCTGGATAGCAAATGACAGTGGAATAGAGGAAAAGATGGAATTAGAATTTCAAGCAGCAATCCAAAAGATGACCCAAAAGGTATCTCAAGAACTCAACAAATTCAAAGACAAAAATGACCAAAGATTTTGACACATTGAGACAAGAAGTTGCAGCCCTCAAAGATCTGAGAAATACAGTAGAATCCCTCAGTAACAAAATGGAGCAAGCAGAAGAAAGGATTTCTGACATTGAAGACAAAGCTTTTGAATGCTCTGAAACCTCCACAGAGGAAGAGAAATGGAAGGCAAAACATCACTCTCTGAGAGAGATCTGGGATAATTTGAAGAAAACCAATATTCACCTCATAGGGATCCCCAAAAGTGATGAAGCGGCTTTGCAAGACACATAGTCTTTTCTTCATGAGATTATGAAAGAGAACATTCCAGACTTGTCAAGAGATTCTGAAATTCAGATAGCAGACAGCTTCAGAACTCCGGCATGACCCAACCCGAATAAGACATCCCCCAGACACATCATAATCAATTTCACTAAAGTTAATATGAAGGAGAAAATTCTGAAAGCAGCCTGTTGGAAGAAAACCATTACCTACAAAGGGAAGAATATTAGAATAACTGCAGATCTCTCTGCTCAAACCTTTCTAGCTGGAAGTGGGTGGTCATCGACTTTAAATCTTCTAAAACAAAAGAACTTTCAACCAAGGATCCTGTATCCAGCTAAACTGAGTTTCATTTATGATGAAGAAATTAAATACTTCAATGACATCTACATGTTCAAGAAATTTGCCATAACTACACCAGCTCTCCAGGATATTCTCAGACCTATCTTCCATAATGACCAGTGTAATCCTCCA
>CAUYRH010180800.1:0-37697 GCA_963574655.1 Perodicticus potto
CTACCGAGGGCAAAAAAGTGAGACTCTGTCTCTACAAAAAGAAAAAATCCCATAGAATCTTCAAAACTGTAAAATTTATAAATGAGCTTTAGATATATAAGGTCAATATATTAGTATGTATTGGTACATACTAATATCAAACAACTGAAAAAGAGGGAAAGAAATAATTACAGTAGCAGTAAAAACCATAAAATGCCCCCATCAACCAGTTCACATAGGCTGCCCCCAAGAATTACATATCACCAAAAGCAATGCCAAGAAAACAAGGCAGAAGTCTTTAGCCAACCAATATTCCTAGAAGCTATAGGGGAATAAGCACTTCAGTCCTGAACAGGGTACCTGGGTTCAACACCACAGCATTCACTAGAGTCTTCCTATTTCACTAGTAGGATTCACTTGCCTCAAGTAAGTTCTAGAAAATGATCCTCCAGAATTCTAGAGAAAATTTCTAGCAAAAGGAAAGTGGGTCTAACTATACCACCACTCACTACAGATGGTTTCAAGGCCAAAATTGACATTCAGAACCTCTTCTCTACTAGCCATTCTAGATTCCCTTCATCTTAGGCTAGCACTTCTGCTGGGCCAGGTGGCTAACTTCATGGGTGGTCTTTAGGTCTTTCTCCTATCTGTGTATAATCAACATTGGGTGAGGAAGTACCAAGAAACACCCAGCGGATCACCTGTGCCAAACCTCCTCCACACTTCATTGTGTGTAACAGCAGCCCTACCTTCTCCAGATGAACAGTGACATTATTTCTGTCCAAACAGTAACTTCTATTTAACTAGAAAAGAAGCCCCCAGTCCCAGTGGCAACTGGAGCTTAAAGAATAACAGCATTCTTGCAACATTGTATGTTGGAAACACTTCCCTTCTGAGAACCAGAGCTTCAGAGATGACAGAAAGCATAAATTCCCCAGGTGGATCATTGAGAGTGAAGTTTAGTGGAAATTTTCCTACACATGTTCTTCCTATTGGTATCACTGCAGGATGGGGGTTCCACCCTTGCAGGGTATCATCGCCAAGTTCCAAAATATCATCCCAAGCTGTGCCATCAAAAGACTATTCGACTGCTCTATCAGGTCAGCAGCTTCCGGATGGTGTGGTGAATAACGGGACAAATGGATCCCATAGATCCTCCTTTGCTATCGAATTGGTCCCTCAGTCTGAAATGATCCCTTTGCTGAGAAATCAAACATTCTGTAAGCCCTCAAGTAGTGGTACTGGCTGAACCCCTATTGGAAAGACGAATTCACACCCGGAATATGTGTCAAATTCAGTCAAAAGGAATCACGGTCCTTTCCAAGATGTAAGTTCTGGTTGATCTCCTTAAAGGATGACTAGACTCTGCTGTGTCAGCTGGACATTCAAGGCACAGAAGCCCTGGATTGGGCCCAGGAAGAGCCAACATCAGTAATTCTTCCATGCATTCATAGGCCAAAAGGAATACCTATCAGTAGGGGTTATTAAGTAGTTAGATCCAAATAACTAGTAAGAATTTATAGTCTAAAAACTTAGTAGACATTTGAAAATTAATGCACATAAACTGGAAGGAAAGTATTTTTGTTTTATTCCTAAATAACCACAATTATACGTTACACTAGGACATGTGTACCTGCTAGGTATTAAACAACTTCTGAAAACTGAAATCAGATTGAACATCTCAACCTCCTCTCCTCTTCCACACCAATTCTGTGCAGTGCTTGATTTGTATCACAACTACCAAAAATCCAACTTTACAAAAGGAACACAGTATGATCTCCTGAAAAAACCTTGAACTACTTCAAACTAGTAGTTTGTGACAGACATTAGAGTGCTTCCTTTGAACTTTTTTTTTTTTTTTTTTTTTTTTGAGATAGTCTCACTGTCACCCTGGGTAGAGTGCCATGGCATCACAACTCACAGCAACCTCAAACTCCTGGGTTCGAGCAATCCTCTTGCCTCAGCCTCCCATGTTGCTGGGACTACAAGTGCCTGCCACAATGTTGGGCTATTTTTTGAGAAGGGGTCTCGCTCTTGCCCAGGGGGATCTCGAACTCCTGAGCTCAGGTGATCCACCCACCTCAGCTTCCCAGAGTACTAAGACTGCAGATATGAGCCACCGCACCCAGCCTTCCTTTGAAATTTTGAACTATGTGTGCCTGCTATGGTGCTTTCTGGTGCCTCCGTGCACTGTTTGGGAACGTGTGTGTGTATGTGTGTGTGTGTGTGTGTGTGTGTGTGTGTTCCCTTCATCTCTTAGCAGATCCAGCGTCACCCAGTAGGTTTTGCTGTGACTTAACTCTAATTAGCAGTTTGGTAAGAGCCAGCAGAGGAAGCAGGAGGGGCAGAAAGGGCAGTATAGTCTTCTGCATAGTCCTCACACAAGCACCCTCTATAGCCAGCAGAAGTAGGCTGCTTCTGCAGACACAGAGAGTGAAGAGGAATGTGGGGTTTCAAGTCCATCAATTCAGATGTCCCATCCTAATGGAAGGATTACTTCCCAACCAGAGTACCGACACCAGCATAGCAGGACTTGCTGAGAATTCAACCCACTGTGGAGCTCTGCTGCCCTTAAAACTAAGTCTTGAGCCTAATCCTCAGCCTCTTTCCCCTTACCACACGTGTTCCTTTACACACTGCTATAGAAATTTCCATTTACAGTTTACCCCTAATTATCTTCAGCCTCATATCAACTTTCTCCAATCTATCAATGCTACTAAGAGCCATATGATTATTCCCCTTATAATTAATTTCCTGGAATCTCTCAAAAGCCTAAGATAGTGTACCCTTCCACAAATATAGTATTCCAATTCACCACCAGCAAAAGTTCTAACAGTTACACAGCTTCAGGGCATGCCAAGGGTTATCAGTATCAGTACCCCACCAACCACCAGGACGGGGTTCTCATTGCTATCCAGCCAGCCAATGAACCAGCTCCAAAATCTCATGTTAAAGTATATTTCCTGGCCAAGCACGGTGGCTCATGCCTATAATCCTTGGCCTGGGAGGCCAAGGCGAGCAGATCCCTCCAGCTCAGGGGGTCGAGACCAGCCTGAGCAAGAGTGAGACCCCATTTCCACTAAAAATGAAAAACTGAGGCAAGAGGATAACTTGAGCCCAAGCGTTTGAGGCTGCTGTGAGCTACAATGCCACAGCACTCTACTCTGGGCCAAAAAGTGAGACTCTGTCTAAAACAAAAAATAAAAAAAAATAAAGTCTATTTCCTCAGACCATTCCTTGCACTGAGTGTCCTGGGTCATAGGGTTCCAAAGAAAAAGACTCTGAAATGCAGATTTGCACATCAGCGGCTTCTTGTGGAGTGCCCTCCAAATCAACCACGGTAGGAGAGTGAAAGACGTACGCCTGAGACAAGGAAGGAGCTGAATTGCAACACAATCACAGGAAGGCCTTAGCAGGATGGTGAGAGCTCTAGTGTTAGGACAGACCATCAAAGCTGTCTTGCCTTGGAGAAGGAAGGAGGCATTTACACTTCTACAGTGAACAGGTATTAGAGATATACTGCCCTGAAGAGGAGGCATGACTTTTGGGGAAGCAGCTCTGCTGGCACAGGGTAATGTCTGGAGAGGGACTTAGCTGCAATCTGTTTTACCTAGTAATATTCCCAACAGCTAGGGAAACGTGTGGCCTAAAAGGGGAAATATGGGCAGCTAACCACAACACCCACCACACCAGCATGTTCTATTATAACAATTTGGTTAATGAGGAGCTCTGAGAATTAAGCATTTACCTTGCTTTCTTAGAAAGCATCAATCAATGAGGGAAAACTCTTTGTAGCAGAAGAGTACCAGCTAATACAGAAGTAATAGGATTATTTTTAAAAATCATTTTGAAATCCCTAATGAAATTATTGACTCAGATGAGGATTACCAAAGGATACTAAAACCATTAAGTGAAAGATGTTCACCCTGAGCTAAAGTTATTACCCTATGGTTACTTGCTCATTACAAATGGGAGAAGCACACATTTACAGGGGAGAGATCTTAGTAGGTACGATCTTACCCAAGTAATCAGCCTTAGCATCATTAACAGTGAGACAACCTGACAACCTCTGGATGGAATGCAATACACAGTATTCAGTACTATAGACAAAATATCCCCTGCTAAAAAATGTCTAACCAAATGAAGCCATAGACCTAACTTCCCCTTACATAAAATAGATAGAAAACAGACAGATGAAATATCTAGGAGGCCTGCCCTTAAGAAGCTAGATTTACGTGACATTCTATAAAAGGTAAACAGAAAACAGATTTGTAGTGGCCAAGTGCTGGGGGTAGGAGGAACTAAAGAAACGTTCTGAAGTAATGGAAAAGTTCTATACTTGATTGTGCTGTCAGTTCCAACAGTCTTCAAATGAACCTTTAAAGAGTGTAAATTTTACTGTATATAAATTAAACCTCAATTAGCCTACTCTCTACTCTAAAAACATGAATGTTCAACCTGATTTATTAAAAAAAATGAAACTATTCTGTTTATTTTTGTTTGTTTTGTTTTGCAGTTTGCCGGGGCTGGGTTTGAACCCGCCACCCTCGGTATATGGGACTGGCGCCATACTCGCTGAGCCACAGGCGCTGCCCTATTCTGTTTATTTTTTAAACAAATATTTTAAGAGCAAAAGTAATTTTAAATTAACATTTTTCTCTTCTTTTGAGGTTGGGAAATGAATTCATTTCACACTTCAACCTACCAGTATGCCAGCAGAGCAGTTTTTGCCTTAAGATGTGTTTATACATTATAATAGGATTCCACAGATGTAACATATTAACATATCAATAGCTCTTTAGAGAAGAAAATTACTACCTATCTACAAATACAGATATATGTATATATGTATGTACATATCTATCCATGAGTGTGTATGTGTAAATATTTATATACATATATGGATTCAATCCTGTATTACTTCCTAACATACTCTTACAAGTAATGGCTCTTCATTGCTCAAAGCTGTAGGGTTGGTCAGTGTTTAATGAACAAAATCTACTTTGTACCCTGCTCTCCAAGATGTCCCCCCTTCTGCCCAAAGCCTTCACTTTCAGAATGAATGAATTCTCTCCCTCACGAAACCTAAATTTCAGCTCTAACAGAAGTCTTACTATTACTTACAAACTGATCTTTCTCTTTTCTGCTCTTGCAAATTTTGAGCTGGCCTAGAATGCCATGTCTTTGGCATAATAGGTCATGCTTTCTTCACCATTTCATTTTATCTTAACACTTCTATAAAGTCTCTGCCTTTTTATCTTACACCCCCAGATAATAAACTCAAGTCTAGGATTTGTGTCTTGTAAATCTTTATAAGACCAATGGTTAGTGCTAAGTAATAATCCCTGGACATTTGTTGAATTGACTATTTAAACAAAATCCAATACACCTGAAGGACTGACTCAATACCATTTCTAGTAAGAATGAGATAAAGTAGCTATAGAAACTAAGTGGGTCTAGTTTAGAGAAGAAAAGCAAGCACCAATTATTGTCTCAATCTCCTGTATTGTTTTCACCAACTTTGTTCTTCCACCATTAAAGACCCAGATACCTTGACTCCTCTTTATTTCCCTTTCAGTTCCCCGCTGGCACCACTTTCCTTTTTATCATATGATCAAACATTACCACCTTCAAATTTTTCTTTGCTCTCCAGTCACACTTTAACTCAACTAGAAGTTTTCTCCATGTCTCTTTTGAAGAGAAAAGCTTATAACACTATGCTCCTTGTAATTTAAAATGCAACTTTCATAATAGTAACAACAGCTTACATTTAATGGGCACTTACCATGTGCAAGCATAATGTCCTTTAGAAAACTCTATGTGGTTGCGAAAAAGACAAAATCTAACTTACCCAATTTAATACAGATAGAAAAAGATAGAAGAGTATTTGAACTAAGGCACTCTGCGTCTAGAGCTCCAACATTTAGCCACTGTGCTGTGGTGCTTCCCAAGTGCCTGGCTATAAAACCATTCACATTCAGAACTGATCAATGTTCCTCTATTCATTTTTCTGCCCAACCCTTTTCCCTAAGATAATGTTCTAATTTTGATTAGCCTCATTCGTCCAAAAACATATTTATTCAGTTACTGAATAAATGAAAGTTACTCCCACATTCTACACTGTCACTGAGACCAAAAATAATAGCAAGGTATGATCACTGCCTTCTCTTCAAGTACCCAGTCGCTCACTCTCAGAACAAAAAAACATAACTAATTCTTACAGCACTTAATGTGTCAAGCACATAAAAAGATTCATTTACTCTACAAAACACTCCACATAATTATTATCCCATTCTACAATAAGAAAGTTGAGGCACAAAAGTTATATAATATACCCAAGGTTACACAACTAGCAAATGACAAAACCAGGATTCAAAACCAGTCTAGCTTCCTCATCCAAGCTCTTAAGCACTTTGTTAGAATGCCATTAAAGTCACTGTCTCCTTTAGGCTTTAATCCCTCAGTTTCTCAACCCTGCACCTAAAGCACAACCCATAGTAATTAATTCATTGAACACTCATAACTCACTTGCCATGTTTTTATTTCCTGAACACAACAAGCTTGTTTCTTTATAATCTCCTAAAACATTCTTCCTTTGGATTTGCTTCTTCATGATTAAAATTCAACTTAAATGCCAACTCCCAAAGAGACCCTTCCTTACACATTACCTAAAATAGCCCCACTTATAAATTGCTCCATCACATGAAATCAGTTTTATTTCCTTCATAGTTACTATCACTAGTTGTCTGTTTCTCCCATCAGAGTAGATGTTCCAAGACAGTAGGGACCTTGCCCAGCTTGCTCACTGCTACATCTTCAGCGCTTAGAACAGTCCCTGGCACACAATAAGTACTTGAAGTTTATAGAATGGATGTCAAAAACAAAGCTAGGCACTGGGATTACCAAAATGAATACGCAGGCTATGGTTCCTACCCTCAATAAACTCCTAGTCTTTGTATTTACAAATACTTACCTCCCCCCACCTTCTATGTTAAAGAAAGACCAGCCCCTAACTTTTTTTAAAGGCTAACCTTTCCACTTATCTTAATTAAATCTGTCCCTGAAATCTCCCTCGACCTCTCCTTATCAATTATTCCCTCTCTTACTTCTTTACTGGCTCCCTCTCCATTTACTCTCCTATATTTGAACATCTCACCCACCCAACTACACTTGAAAATTCTTCTCTCAACCCTGAATCCCCTCTAAGTGACCCCAACACACTCCATTCACTCCTCACCACATCCCTGTACTCTGAGCACTTCCCCAAAAGTTACTAGTGACCTGAAAACTGTTTTCATTTTCTTCAGCACTTAACACTTTTGAGAATTTTAAATCCACTTTCCTAAGGCCAGAGAACCTACTATCCCATGGTTCTCTCTTTAATTTTCTGATTCTCTTTTTTCCTTTACTGTCTTCTGTCACAACTTAAACTTGATGCTCACTGGAGCTTCATCTCTATTCTTGCTCTATTCCTTGGCTCTGAATGATCTCCTCTAACTCAACAGTACCCCATCCAAATAATTATATCATTCATTCAGAGCCTAAATCCCAGCTTTACTATCCCCATCATCTTTAATAACAAATGTGACTGAACTCTTAATCAAATCCTCAATAAAGAGTAGTTGCAAGCTATTATTCACAATAAAATAACGTAAACAATGTTGTGAATAAGCATTAGCAAGAAGAATCATACAACATAAGCCCTGTTTCCATGAGTATTTCTGGAAATATCTAAGGAAATTCTTCATTACTTTTCATTGACAATTTGTACAAAAATAGACCAAAGACTAAAAATCATTCACAGATTTTATGTGATTAACCTATATCTTTTGTCTAAAATTGCTAATACAGATCTAGATACATAGAAATTGTATTATTACACAAGTATAGTTGAAGTAAGTCAAAACAAGAATATGCCAGTCACAAATTATTGCATAAGTCTAGAAATAACACACAAAATAAATTCAAAATCTTTGAGAGGGGTTCTAACAATGCACATACAATTGCATAGTGTAGATTCTTAAAATGTGAGAGCCTCACGGATCAAAATTATACCTAACTATGAAAGCAAACTGTCTAATGTGGTTTTGTGCAAAATTTTTCAAAAACTTTAGCAACAGACTTGTGTCTGGCCTTCAGATCAGACAGCAAAACGTAACTGCACATATTCACGTCCATATGATAAAAGTACTTATGTGCTCAATCATGTAAACAATCCCAGACATGAGAAGACTGCTTTGCACAGAAAAATTGTGAGCAAATCTCCATCTTTTCAACACTCTCCAATGGATAAGACACAATCCATACTGATACAGTGACATACCGCCTAGTCGTAAACTCTTCCATAAGGGGAGAAAAAGGTATCTGGTTATCACCTAAAAAACTGCATTTTCAAGAAATTCAGTAAGCTCTTTAAGTTATTTGATAAAATCCTACTATACTTTCCCCATGTACTGCAAGAAGCTGTGGGAAAAAAAAATGTAGCCAACTCCCAATTACCACTGTCAAAGCTGGTGAAACAAGTCAGACACCATCCTTCAGGGTATGTGGCATGTAAAGGCATGGAAAAGAAAACAATAGGAATGCTGTTAGTAAAAAAGGCCCCCACATTTTAAGAAAAAGAAAATGAAAGTAATCTAACATCTCCATCCAGGAAGCTGAAGATGCAGCCTAACTAGAAGAGATCTAGAAGCTGCTCAGATTTTCTGGATGGTGGCAGTTGAACACTATACCAGCTGTCACATTTTGAAGTTCTGTAGCTTTCTCCTCTTTCTCTATAGAATCCCCTCTTCTCTAAAGCATGTAACAATTAGAAGAAACAGAAAAGCAGATGAAATAGAAATGGCTGGTAGGACCTCAGAACACAAGGGCAGCTGCAACCTCATTTCTAGAAGACCAAAAGGCCATTAGCAGAGTACAACTATAAAAAATCTGTCAGATACCATTCACGTCTATACAGTATAAATCTCCACATGCATCCCTTATTCATAAATCTCTTAAAATCAAACCACATGCCTGCCTATCCCCCATTCTGATTATCTAAAATTCATCCTATAAATATGATATTATCCTTAACCTACTCCATTGCTCCCATTAGGGAAAGGTACATTTCTTTTAAGAGAGGCTGAAAGGGGAGGAACGTCATGGCAGAGGGGGGACGTGTGCAAATAACACTGCAGTAGAGACACTGGAAACACCACTTCCCTCACCACTCTTGCAAATTCTCTTCACCCTCTCTCCCTGTACCCATGCCTCCTCCTTCCTCAACATTACACACACGTGTCATAACCGACACAATCCCCTTTTCTCGCATCACACCCTACCCCACCATCCCCACTAACCCGCGACACAGACCACACACACTTGGAGCAGAAACTGCAGCCACCGCACCCTCCTGTTTCAATAAGCATTTCCACCGTTCAGCATCAGGTGCTGACTGAAAGCTCTGTAAATACCCACGTACAAACACACAAACATCACACACACAGAGACACACACACGCACACGCACAGCGCTGCACACGCGGCATGAGGCGCGAGGAAGGGCACCGTGGACACGCACCTGGAGGCCGGGTGTCCAGCGCTGCTGCCTCCCTGGTCCCTGTCACTGAGCGCAGCTGTGTAAATCCTCCGGTAGCGGTCGGCCAGGGCCCGGCCTGACAGCAGCAGCTGGTAGTGACCCCGGGAGTCCACGGCGGGCAGCCCCAGCCCCAGCCCGGCAGCAGCCAAGGAGCCCTCGGGAACCGGCATGAACAGCGCCCCCGGCGCCGGGGAGGAAGAGAAGGTGGCAGCTGGGAAGAATCCGTCCCCGCCGGGCCCCGAGGAGGCGGCGGCGAGGGAAGCAGTCGCTGCGCACATCATCATCCTCGCCGCCGCCGCCTCGTCCCCGCGGGCCGGGCGGGCAGACGCGCGCGCACACACAGCCCTTTTCCAACGACGACGGCTCCGGCGGCGGCCTCCGGCTCCCACGGCTGGGAGACTACAAAGACAGCGATCTCCTCCTCCTCCTCCTCCGTCTCCTCCTCTTCCCCCCCGCACCGCCCTCGCCGCTACTGGGGCCGCTCATCTAATCCCGCCACCCTGGGAGTGTGAGGAGGAGGCGGTGCCGCCGCTGCCGCTGCCGCCGCCGCCGCCACCGCCACCACCACCGCTGCCACCTCCAGGGCTCCCCGCAATGGGAAGCTGCCGGCCTCACCGAGCATGCGCCACTCCTCGCGCATACTCAGTAACGCCAGCCCGTCCTTACTCGCACCCGCGCTCTCTCCTCTACCACTCCCTCAACCCGGACTGGGCTTTGGGTGTGGGGTGTTGGGTTGTGCAGAATCTGAAGGCGATCCACTCCTCCGGGTTTTACTAGCAGCTTGATGAAGAGTAAAGAAAGTGCTGGGAGGCTGCTGTCAGATGCGGCTCCACTTCGGGTTCCCTCCAGGTGAGAGAACTAGGACCTGAAAGAGGGAATGTGTCCATCTCCAGAGGAAGAGTAGTTCGCTCTCCTGTTACCTTTCCCCCGTATCTGTGCTGCCAACGTGAAGTTTACTGTGAAAAGTGCTGGTTAATTCATGATTTAAGGTAGAGAAGACCAGCCGAATTGGAAGTCCCTTTAGCGGTCTTAACTTAGGATTTTTTCGTCGTTAGCATAGCTTTTACTTACACTGAGAGGTAATAATTTAGTACGTTTTTTCTATGAAGGTAGAATTAACAGAAGATAGGTAAATATTCACAAGCCAGGGTCATTCCCAAATTCTTGTTCTCAACAGTTACATCAGAGCCTTAGCGTAAAAGAAGTTTTAAAAATTATTCTTTTGTTGACTCCTCACCCTAAGGGTGCACGTTTATCTCTTGACAGTGGTCACTTAATGGTTTATCTTTTTCTGTCCAGATATACGTTGTTGAAGGTAATTCTTGAATATGATATAATTGTGAAAATGTCAGCTCTACCACAGACCTTATCATTGTTATATATAAAAATGTAACAGTGGCTGAGTCTGCAGGTCCAAGCAATTCTACTGACCCCCCTCTAAGTAAATGCTCTAGAAATAAATGTGCCCCTGCATCCTGATTCCTGGTAAATTGTATCCATTTGATTCTCAATTTGAAGAGTTTGTCTAATTCATAGGCCTAAAAAAATCAATTCTAAATCCTATCATTCCCCATACTTTTTATCTTTCATCGACTTTGCAGTTCTTCTATCTGTGCCTCTTCTTTGAATGGCCTTAAAAAACAAACAAAAATCCTGTTTAAGGTTTGAGAAGCAAACAAGCTAGGAGTGGAGAAGTAAATTATTTCTACATTTAGGCTGGAAGGATGCTGAAAGCAGTACATTTTATCTGGAACTTTAAAAGGTAGTTGGATATCATCTAGATTTTCTTTCTTTTCTTTTTTTTTCTTTTTCTTTCTTTTTTTTTTTTTTTGCAGTTTTGGCCAAGGTCAGGCCTGAACCCACCACCACCAGTATAAGGGGTGAGTGCTCTACTCCTTGAGCCACAGGCACCGCCCAGATGCCATCTAGATTTTTTTTAGGGACAGTCTTTTTTTTTTTTTTTTTTTTTTTTTTTAATTTATAGTCTCACTTTGCTGCCCTGAGTAGAATGCCATGGAGTCATTGTATCTCACAGCAACTTCAAACTTTTGGGCTCAAGTGATCCTCTTGCCTCAGCCTCCTGAGTAAGCTGGGACTACAGGCACTGCCACAACACCCAGCTACTTTTAGAAACAGGTTCTCTATCTTGCTCAGGCTTGTCTTGCTTAGGCTGGTCTCGAACTCCTGACATCAAGCAATCCACCTCAGCCTCAGCCTCCATAAGTGCTAGGATTACAGGCATGAGACACTGTGCCAGGCCTCATTTAGATTTTTTTTTAAAAGATAGTTAGAAATGTGACAATGAAAACAGAAACAAAGGACAGATGTGAAATCATGGTATTTTAGTACTGTGATTAGGCTTAGTAAGCAAGTTTTGCTTTTGTCTTATTTCCTCAACTATTCTGTAAGTTCCTTCAGAGTTCATTGTTTATTTCTATTTATTCCTTAGTCCCTAAACTAGAATTTTGCAATAGGTATTTGCTAGGCTAAATTTCTGTCTCAATGCTTCAGCACAGTTACAAACCTTGATGTTGAACAGGAAGCCCCCCACCCTGTAGAGCCAAGACAATGGTCTGAAGCAGCTGAATTCTAAGAGTGGAACTAAAGGTCTGACAGGTAAATCCTGGAAGGGTGCATTATGGTTGCAAGACCCAGCAGGGAGCTAAAAGGCTCTAAAACAGTGGTTCTCAACCTGTGGGTCGCAACCCCTTTGGGGGCTGAATAACCCTTTCACAGGGGTCGCCTAAGACCATCCTGCATATCAGAAATTTACATTACAATTCATAAAAGTAGCAAAATTACAGTTATGAAGTAGCAACGAAAATAATTTTATGCTTGGAGGTTACCATAACAGGAGGAACTGTATTAATGGCATTAGGAAGGTTGAGAACCACTGCTCTAAAATCTGACAGCCTTGGAGGATCCTGATTCTGCCACTTAATAATTTTGGGCAAAGTTTCTCCCTTTGAATAATGCTCAAAATAATACCTAGTACATGAGATTGAGCGAGGTTTTAAAGCTTCTCCCTCAATTCTTGGCACATAGCTTTTCAGAAATACAGGATGTCCATAAGGTTCATGTACAATTTAAAATAGTGTGCAAAGTCTAGAGTGTTTTGCATAGTGTGTGTCCTACACTAGACTTTTCCACGTGGTGGGACATTCCTAGCTCCTAGCACAGGGTCAGTCTGAGAGCTCTAAGCAGGAATGAAATAGATACTGGTTATTGAATTAATGGTGCCTGCACAGAGAAGCATTTACAGTGCAGGCTGAGGTGGTGGCATGTACAGGCATTGCCCATTTAGAGTTTCTCGTGGACACTGAGCCTTGCAGCTTGCACTGGTCCCCGGATTCTTCCCACACCTTCCTTAATTTTGCTTCAGTCCAGTACAGTAGCCTACAGTGACAGGCCCCTTCCTGAGCCTCCCGGGTACACACAAAACCCGGAAACTGGATAATTTCCTAAGAAACCTGATGTCATTGAGCTATGCAACCAGGCGTGCGCAGAGTCGCACACATGCTCACTTAGGTATCTGAGGGTGGTGTTTCTGTTGCGGTTGGCAGCGTTTCCTTTCACAGCAGCGGCAGCGGTCGTTGTACTCTAAATTGATAGCCAGGGCAGCGTTTCCCACCCCGCCTCTTTCTGCCTCCTCATGGCGCGCTCCCGGGTCCCTGCAACAGCCACCGCTACAGCCGTGGCAGCTGGGCACCTTGGATGGCTCCCTTGGAATAGCCAGGAAGAAAAAGACGTTTGGAGTCACCCTAAATTCCACTGTAGGGGAAGCGAAGGAGAAAGTGGTCCCCAAGGCAAGTGGCAAGGATCACCTGAATGTCGGCGCAGATCGGAGATGGGGTTTCTAGCAATATGCCAAGCAAGCGTCACCTCCCACCACTCTGGCGAGCACTACTGCAGAATGCTTCGGCCAGCCCACGTGTCGAGGGGTGGACCGCGGGGACCTCCTGTTATTCTAGGAACTGAGCATAATGAAAGAATGCAGAGGGCTTTGCTTTTATTTTTCCAGCCCCTCTGAGCTCAGCTCTTTTACTTTCCGCGGTGCCATCTTAGCTTTATGCTGGGGCCGGGCTGGGCGTGTGCTGGGTTGTGACCCCAGGGAGGGCAGGAGGAGTGGGGGCGTGGGTCCCGCCCTGGGCGGGCTGGGTGTTAGGTGGGCTAGACGGGAGTTCACGACACTTTCTCCCTCGGAGAATAGCACTGAGGCTAAGGCAAATGCTGCCTTCGCCCATTTGATTATGGGCGTAGTATTTTTCAGTCTTTGTGGTTAATACTCTCGCTCCTTTCTCAAAAGAATCTGTCTTATCTGCGACCATATAGTAAGATCAAGGCTTCATCTTTCATCCTTATCACAGATTTTTGTCGTTTTTCCACTTACCATTGCAAACCTGAACCACATTTTTTTTTTTTTTAACTCTTACCACATTTACATTTTTTCCTTCTCTGTATCTTTAAAGATTTTTGTTTAAGTAAGCCACCGGGGCTGATGAAGTAACCAACGCGGCAGGAACCAGAAAGTGTTTGTTAGAGGACCAAGTCGTTAGTGTTGGTTAATTTCATTTAAAAGATTAATTTTGCTCTACAAGATTACAAACATAGGAAGCATGGATATTATCGGGCACATCAAAACTGCCAAAAATGCTGTGTTCCGAGAGTATGAGTTTGTTTTCTGATTTGTACAATAATGTAATGGAGTATTTAAAAACAAAATTGGTAGCTGAGAGCAATTTGAAAAATGAACATCTCAGGCTTGAAGAATGAAGAAATGCTTCACTCTTAAATGACCTTGGCTTTTCAAGGATAATAGGATTCTGCATTGTTTACAAATATGATACTGCACTTTAAAATAAAATGTATTTTGTTTGATACATTTTATACCCCAAACTGAGGAGAAAAATTTGGTGTGGCAATTGAAATTTGTTTAAACATAAATTTCATAAATTTCATAAATTTCACATTCTATCCCCTAGCTATCTTGACCTCTCACTTTAAGCAGCTATACAGAGAACGCCCCCCAAAAGTATACACATTTTAAGAAAGGAAAAATCTGTGTGAAAATTGTTTAATACTCAAATCACATTTGACTTTTGCATTTATAAGAGGTGCTCAAATGTGACTTGTATTCACATTTTCAGAGTTTTTTCCTTTCTTTAATGTGCATACTTTTTTTTTTTTTTTTTTGGCACTCTGTATTTTTTAAGGTCTTAGAATAATCAGCGATTTGTAATTATTAAGAGTTAATGTTTTGGGGACAGACATGGTAGCTCACACCTGTAATTTCAGCCAACATTCAGAGAAGCTGAGCTAGGAAGATCACTTAAGCCCAGAAGTTCAAGACCAGCCTGGACAACAGAGGCAGACTCCCTCTCTACATAAAATATTTTTTATTAGCCAGATATCGTGGCTTATGCCTATAGTCCTAACTTCTCTGGATGCTTCCCAGGAGCATCACTTGAGCCCAGGAGTTTGAGGTTACAGTTTGCTATGAAGGCACCACTGCACTCCAACCTGGGTAACAGAGTGAGACCCTGTCTATAAAAACAACAGAAAAAAAGTTTAATTGTTTTCCTTTTTATTCATACTGATTTTAAAAGATGTAAATTGTATGTCCAAGTTTTCCCACAAATAAAATGTTTAGGTTCTAGGAGGCCTAAGTTACATAATTAACATTTTCATCCTTAAAAATTATTCTAAAATAAAATTAGTATATGTTTTAAGTTTGTGAATTCAGTAATTTATATTTTAACAAAAGTCACATCTTTCCCCAGCTGATATAGAAAGTTATATAAAAACTGTCTTAAAACCACAGCATTTCAACCTTGAAAACTTCAGTATAGTTTATAAAATTAAATTGATCTTTATTACTGAGATTAAATAGTTTAAATTTAAACACTAAAGGACCATTGAAATTCTTATCTAGAAAATCAATTTTATCATATCAAACTTTTCTTGAATATTTAATAGGGTTATTGGCAAATCCAGATGTCTGGATGTATCTAAATGGCTCTAAACTTATTACATTAGTACTAACCATGGCCTCTTTAGAAAAGATATTTAACTTCTGTCAGGCTATGTTTTCTCATCAATAAAGTGGGTGATAATATCACCTATTTCATCAAATTATTTGAGGATTAAGTTTTTTAAATAATATAAATAATATATATGAAGTACTTGCATAGTGCAGCAGCAAGCAGACAATAACTATTAATATTATGTTAAATTAATGGTTCCTTTTTTAACTTGTGTCTCAGTCTTGTGCTAGAAGAAGTAACAAAAAAGTTGTATAGTTTGCTTTTTTGTAACAAAGGATCCTATACACAAATACAGATTCACCGCATATTGGCAAGAAAAATAGAGTCCAGAGACAATGCTTGTGTCTCTAAAATACCTGCTCTTAAATAATTTGTTAATTTACAAAATACTTTCCTTGCTTACATAAATTCAGTGAGTTTTTGGAAATTTTACTGTTGGCTACATTTTGGCACGTCAAAACATATTATAGTTCCTTCTCAAAAGGCTAATGGCTATAGTACAGGTCCTAGCCCCCAAATTATAAATTATCCATAGCTCCTGTTTTCTATTAATTAATCTGTAATTAATACCAAAATCTTGCCTAGTTTGACTTCCTGTTGTGATAAATATTTTTACTTTTATTTATTTATTTATTTTTTGAGACAGAGTCTCACTATGTCGCCCTTAGTAGAGTGCTGTAGCGTCACAGCTCACAGCAACCTCCAACACTTGGGCTTAAGCGATTCATTTGCTTCAGCCTCCCAAGTACCTGGGACTATAGGTACCCGCCACAATGCCTGGCTATTTTCTTGTTGTAATTGTCATTGTTGTTTGGCAGGCCTGGGTTCCAACCAGCCAGCTCCAGTGTGTGTGGCTGGCACCCTAGCCACTGAGCAATAGGCACCAAGCCACTGTACTTTTATATTTTGATAGTAAACAGGAGTCAATTTACTAGTACTTCATAAGTAATTCTCTTTTAAAAATATTTTGTCCCCTTTTTGAAATCTTGTCAAGTTTACCTTCAAACTAGGCTAGAAGCTATTGAAAAAGTTTTTAAAACATAAAGTAAATAAAAAATATTTTATAGGGTGGTGCCTGTGGCTCATTGAGTGGGGTGCTGGCCCCATATACCCAAGGTGGTGAGTTTGAGCCTGGCCCCAGCCAAACTGCAACAACAAAAAAGTAAAAAATAATAAATTTAATTAAAAATATATATATATTTTATAATATTCCCAAATTAGTTTGTGATGTGATAGTATTTTATGTTTAGAAAAAATAATCATCTATATGATGCCAAATGGGAACTGATTTAGTTGCTAATTTATATGGTAGAAATTGACAACACTGCTTGCAGAGAAAAACTGTGGCATTCCTACAGGTACTGCTAAAGTCCACCACTGCTGGTGTGCCAGTAACATGCTTATTGCCCTTGAGTCCATTCTTCTCCATTCCCCTGTTCTGCTCTAAACAGCAGGGGAATAACTCCTATAAATTACATTTTCCAGGCCTCCCTTGCCACCTAGGTTCAAGTTAGCTTTACCCAGTAAAGAGATACAGCTTATTGGACAGTGGAAAGGGAAGAGTCTCGCCCCCTTCCCTCCGTCCTCCCCACCCACTCCCCCTCTAGGCAGAATGTCCTTTGTGATTCCAGCTCACAGCTTCTCCTTCCATGGTTCAATTCCAACCAGGTAACCTCTTATGGAACCAGTTCTCACTGAGCAGCCCACTAGAATCTGGTAGCAGCATTTCCTCCTTGTTCTCTCTAGTCGTAGGGATGGTAGTTACTTCATGCTGGTATGCATCCCTGAGATGTCTCTCTGTCCCTTGTTTAGCTTTTCAGTTCCTTCAATGCAGTTGCAATTAGTTCCCCATATTCAATTCTCTCTGTTGATGACCTGGCATGCATTTGGCTGTTTTGCAGATTGGACCCTGAATGATGATACAGATGGTCTTCCATCCAAGTAGTAAACCTGATTTGGCTTCCCAGCCAAATGGTGACATTTTATCATCTTTCATCTGGTCTTTAAAGCTTGTGGTTCTGGCTTCAAGCAGCAAAACAGAAAGCTACTTTGAAAACAATATTGGTTGACTCATGCACACTCATTCTAAATCCCTTTCTTCCTTACCTACCTCCAAGTTAGAGACTGAGAAAAGGAAATATTCCCTAAATGAGGCTCTCTTGCAGCTAGGGTTGGCTTTGTGATATACTCAGGACAGTAAGGTGAGGGAAAATCTGCTGGTACTACTCTTTTTCTCTCTTTCCATCTGAAAAATGGACAAGAAAGCTGCTGTTTGTATCCATGAGACAAGAGGCCTGAGGACCAAGCACATCACTGATATTTATCTTGACATCATAGAACCCTTGAACAAATTTCAAACTATTTTTATGCAAAAATATTCCTCATTGCCTCAGCCACTCCTAATGAATTATTCTGTTACTTGTACTGCATAACTAAAATTTTTCTTTATCGGAGGCTGATACTCCAACTCCAGCATCTTGTAAAGTGCATTCCCTATATAGGATCTATCAGTGATCTATGTGAAAAAAAAAATGTATGGAGTCTCATCGCCTATAGCTCAAGTGGCTGGGGCTCCATCCACATACACCAGAGCTGGCAGGTTCGAGCCCAGCCTGGGCCTGCTGAACGATAATTACAACTATAACAACAACAATAAATAGCTGGTGTTGTGGCAGGCGCCTGTAGTTTTGGCTACTTGGGAAGTTGAGGCAAGAGAATTGCTTGAGCCCAGGGGTTTGAGGTTACTGTGGGCTGTGACGCTATCGCACTCTCTCCAGGGTGACTGAGTGAGACTCTGTCTCAAAAACAACAAAAAAAAATATTTATGGAAAATAATTAAAAGCATAAAAATCTATTCATTCCCCTGGGTCCTAAATTTTCTTCCTTTATCAAGTCAAGACACCAGAAAGTTCACTAAATTATAATTTATATTATTCCACTGGATTTTATTAAAGTGTTAGGTCTGAGACATTTATTCCCCCAGCTATAGAAAGGTGAATGCTGGATGCCCAAGTTAAGCCCCTTCCCATAAATTGCTCTTGGCCTTAAGGAGCTTTCTTACTCCAGGTTACAACCCCTCCCTGAGGGGAGTGGTGTCAAATAACTGCTGGATGTGGGTACAAAAAGGCACTCCAGCCTTAAATCAGTGTGATTTTGAAGAGCCATCTCAGCTTCTAGAACTCTTCATGGAATTAGCTAAGTCCTTTGTTGCAGTTACCTTGCAGTTCAGATTCTATTAACTGATCCTGCTGTCTCACTCATTCTGTAGTGGTATTGGTGAAAGCATTCCACAAAAAACTTTCTGCATGCAAGTAAGTCTCCATCTCTAAGTCTGTTACTCAGGAAACCCAACTTAAGGCAGTCACTATGGGGAATGGTCTGAAGAAACAAATGCTGAGATAGGATATTGGAGCTGAGTGAACCACTGGTTGGGTGGCAATGAGGACACCCTCTGTAGTGCATGGTTTCTAAGGTGATGCCCATGGTCTATACTGCCTAATCACCCTGCCCTTGTATAAACCATTCCCCTTGTGTGGAGGTAGTAAATAGAGGCAAAAGGGACAAGATGTACCTGACTATTCTTAAGGAAATTATGTGCTATTAAAACTCCTATCTTGCTGGGGACGTCTCACCCTTGCTGGCTTTGAAGAAGGAAGCTGCCAGTTGTAAGCCATCCCACAGAGAGATCCATGTGACAAGGAGCTGATGATACCCTCTGGCCAACAGCCAGTAAGGAACTGAGTTCTCCAGTCTGGCAACCTAAAAGGAACTGAATTTTGCCAAAAACATGTGAGTTTGAAAGTGCTTTCTTTCCAGTTGAGTCTCAATTGAAACTCAGCAGTCCCCGCTGACATGTGATTAGAGCTTTGCAGAAGATAGAGCTAACCATGCCCAGACTCCTGATGCACAGAAATTGGGACATAATAAGTGAGTGTCATTTTCAATTTGTGGTAATATTGTTATGTAGCAATAGAAAACTAATACACTATCACATGTTATAGATGAAGCACTGATATCCCTGACATGTGGTTGATGTGCAAATGCTAAAACTTTGGCTAATGGAAGTAGCCACGAGGGGATGCCTGCAGATGGGGATGCACGTGCAGTTGCAATAGCCGAAGCCTTTGAGAGACTCAAGCAGAGTGATCTCGGAAGTAAAGGATAAATTGTTACATCTTGTTTTTCCTACCACAAAGAAGAAAAGATAACACCTGTTGGTGTGTTTTAGGTTCTGAAGATAAAATAACTTGAGAATATTACTCTAACACATTTTGTGACTAACACAGATGACTGACTGCTTTAAATAATAAACAACATATAGGAAAGAACTCTATATCATTCCTAGGCTGCAGAGAAAGAAGTTTTGCTTCTTGTACCATACAACATGACAGAGCCTATGAAATTAGATGTATCAGTGGTAGGAAAAGGTGCTGTGGAATGAATGGCAAGTTTGAGTGGGAAAATCATAAAGAAGAGCCCAAAGGTCTGCAGCAAGACCATGTGATCCTTAGCAAAAAAATCAGGTACCATTGGAAAAATTACTCTTGGCATACTATTATATTTGGGTCCTGATAGAGACAGAGCACCTCACGAAATGTCAAGTGATCACCATGAGATGTCAAGTGACTGGAACTACCCATCAAGAGCTAGGTTTTGTCAAACCCATCAACTCATAAAGTCCGGTGATCCAAACAGCAAGCTATGGTCAGATGGAGGCGATACAGCCAGAATTTGCTAAAGCACAAGTCTGCTGCTTAAGTATGAAATCAGGCCCCTGTGTCATCCACCACTACTGTACTCAGACCTGTCTCTAAGATCAGATATACCCCAAAATTGGAGGGGGTAAGAGGTTCCTTATGAATGACTGGTGGAAGAAGAAAAAGGCTGAGCTTAGTTCCTGTATAGATTGACTTGGTAAGTGGGTGCAAGCCAAAATTGGACTGTTGCTGCACCATGATCCTGGCAGACAGTGATGAGGCTAAATCATCCTAATGGTTCAAACTTGAGTGTGTGTGATCATCCATTTTGCACATAAAGAGAATTAACACAAAATAAAGACATGTAATACTCATGAATAATGGCAGATGACTTGGCCATTTGCTCAGAGGCTTGAAAGTAGAAATATGAGAAAATTGGGGAGAAGGTCCATAAAAGAGGTGTGTGAATGGACTTAGGGGAGTGAGCACGAAGTGTGACTACCTTTGAATCACATAGTGATGCCTATCTGAGACAGTGAACAACAACCATATAGATGGGATGACTCCACCACTTGGTATCAACTAGCCTCTCGTTTTGTCCAGCCAATGGTGGCACAAAAGGCATATGGTTGGAGGAGTGATGGTGCAGAGAAGGAGGCTATGTGTGGTGGCAAGGAGGGAGGTCACCCACAGAACTTAGAGCAAGGACTCTCACCGAACAATGCTGATCTAGCTATTGCTATTGCCAAATGTATGCCCTGCCAGGAAAAAAGACAAAACACTATGCTCTTAAAACAGCATAGGCACTTGCTGGATAGGTGATTACATTCCAACTTGGAAGGGGTCAGTGATTCCATTGGACTGAGATTGATACCTATTCTGGTATGGATTTTGCCTTCTCTGTGCACAGGGCTTTCATCAACCCACACCATTATCTGAAAACCCACGCAGATGTGGGACACGGGGTCCACTTTGCAGTATATAATGTGTGACAGTGGATACATGTCTGTGGATACATAATGCCCCTCCAAAGATGTCCATGTTATAATCTTGAGACCCTGTGAATATATTACCTTATGTGGCAAAAAGGAGGCATTGCAGATGTGATCAAATTAAAGATCTTCAGAAGGAAAGAGTAGCCTGGCTTATCCAGGTGAGCCCAATATAATCACAAGCGATTTTATAAGAGGGAGGCAGATGAGCGTGAGTAGGCAATGTGATTAGGGAAGTAGAGTCAGAGGAGAAGATGTGATGACAGAAGTAGAGGCAAGAGAAAGAAAAGATTTGAAGGTATAACAACGCTGGCTGTAAAAATGAAGTTAGAGCCAGGAGCCAAGAAGATAGAAAAGGAAAGGGAATGAATTGTCCCCTAGAACCTCTGGAAGAAACATAGCGCTGCAAACATCTTGATTTAGGACTCTTCGCCACCCGGAATGTAAGATAGTAAACTTGTTTTCTTATAACCCAGTGAATTTTTTACAGCAGCAATAGGAAACTAATATGTCCACCAGATCGACTTATCCCATAAAATGCCACCCAGAACCTGCTGTTAGTAGAATAGAGAGCCATGGTGTTTTGAAGGTGCAGTTGGGACACAGGTACACATAGTGTACTTTAAATTAGCAACTCTTATATGATGCCACGACCCCAATAGAATATATGATTTCAGTAACGTAGAGTAGAAATAGTGGCCCTTCTCCCAGAACCCCAAGGAGAATTTGTGTTTTCTGTCCTACCCAGGCTCCCAGTTCCAAAGCTGTAATGTTTCTGCTGGATGACTCAGTAAGAACCTCAGCAGACTTTAAATTGTGGGTTTTTTTTTTCAATCCCTTCAGGCTCCTGAGTCCAATAAACCAGCAGACAAAGAAAACGAGGCCTTCTCTGGACAGGAGTGAGTAAGCCCTATCATCAGGAGTAGATGGGGATGCTGTCACATAGGGAGGAGGGAAGAATATGTTTAGCAACTCAGGTGGTCCATGGCTACACCTCTTGGTACTCCTTACTTGATGCTGATTGTTGTTTTGTATGTGTATGTGTGTATTTTTTTTAAATTTTTATTTATTTATTTAGAGACAGAGTCTCATTTAGTCACCCTGGGTAGAGTGCTGTGGCGTGGTAACTCCACAGCAACCTCAAACTCTTAAACCCCTGATCCTCTTGTCTCAGCCTTCTGGGTAGCTGGGACTATAGGCACCCGCCACAATACCCAGCTAGTTTTTTAGAGACAGGGTCTTGCTTTTTCTCAGGCTGGTCTCGAACTCCTGACATAAAGCAGTCCACCCACTTTGGCCTCCCAAAGTGCTGGGATTACAGGCATGAACCATCGTGCCTGGCCTGTCTTCTTTTAGGTTTCTACAGGGTGGGGGTGGGGGACAACCCCAGAATCCTAGACATGGGTCAAACTCTCCAGGGAAGCAAGTAGATCTGAGCGATGCCAGTGGTGACTGTAATGGATTCTGCAGTGTGTAGCCCAGATTGCCCCATTGGGAGTGAGTCCCTTATTTCCCAGCTGTTAGACGTGTTGGCTGCTGACAGCTCACAGCTGAGCCCTTCTCTGAGAACTGTCCTCAGCTGACGGTTGCTGCCTGGCCCATGGCTATGTTACCTCCCTAAGGTGTGGTCTGCTTCAAGTCACTTAACATTGCAGCAGGACAAAGGCTTAGTTCTGTCCCCTTTACGTGGGGGCAGTCCTGACCGTCATCTCAGTTCCAGAACTCCCTGTGGGTTTGGCTGCTGCCTCTTTTTAATTGACCCTCAGTTCCTTTCTCTTTCTACCCAGTCCTGCTTCTCTCATTTCTTCGCAGATTTTGTTTCTAAGCATACTCTTCAATGAACTTCCTGCATGCAAGTTTCAGATCTGGTTTCCAGGGGAATTTATACTAAGACAATTAATCTTATTAAAAGACATAAAATTTGTCATTCCATTTGCTTAAAATGTGGACATTATTCATGACATCATGTATGTTCTAAATTTCCTACCTGACAATTTTATTTCAGAATTAAGTACTCAGAAAAACATTGCTATCCCTAAAAATCATGTTCTTTTCCTTTTTATTAATAAAAACTTACATAATCATAATTCCCTTTACATCTGGCTACTGAGAGTAAACTGAGTATTTGTTACACTCCTTTCCTAAATTCTGGAAAAAAATTGTAAAAACATTTGTAGCTAATGGAAGCATAAATGTTACTTACTATAATACTGGTTAAGTGGGAGGACAGAGCTTAATGTAAACCCAAAGAAACTCCCTCCTCAGAACCTCAAATGCCTATATTTAATCCATCCACTCACTTTAGTATTGCCAAGGGAGCCCGCTCTATGCAATAAGAGAAGGGATTGTATGCTCTTTGAAGACACCCAACACCTAGGTGGATAAAAAGAGGAAGGAACTAGGCTGGAGATGCTGATTTTTCCTTCCTAATTCAACAATGAAATGTTACTACACCTCCCCATCCATCTTCTGTCATTGTTGTTCCCCCAGTGATAGAATATTGCTGAGTACAGGAACAGAGGACCCCAGTTAGGCAGTTACTGCAGTAGTTCAGCAAGACCCATTGAGGGCAGACACCTTAGAGAAGAGAGGCTCTTCAAGGCGTCAATGCACAGGAAGGAAGTGACTATTCTAGTATAACCCCAGATTCTGGGTGGGATAATGGTTTCATTGACATTAGTTAACTCAGGCAGGTACTTCAGGATGGGAGTTAAAGAGTGTCATTTATCTTCTTTAACCTGTTTCTTGGCCTAAAAATTTGAGAAAATGTATTTAGAGAAGGTGATCACTCCACTAGACATATACCTCTGCTGCTGAATTTTGGCTCATTCCAACCTACTCTCCATACTGTTGTGACCTTTTAAAACCACACCATAAGTAATGCAATACTAATTCATGCTGCTTCATGGATAAACCTTGAAAATCTAATGCTAAGATCCAGCCTGGTCTGTCCGCCTCACTGTAAGACCCTATCGTATGGGTACTTATACCTACTGCAATGGGTCTAACTGAAGTCTTCCTTACTGTGAGGAAAAAAGAATATGATGCCAGACACAAGAGGCCACATATTGTGCGGTTCCATTTATATGAAACACCCAGAGTAGACAAATCCATTGAAACAGATTATAGATTGGTGGTTACTAGTGTCTGAGTAGGGATTAACATAGGGAGGAGGAAGTGGAATGAATGCTTAATCGGTATGAGATTGGGGGGGTGTTGCTAGGTGATGATGAAATGTTCTAGAATTAGTGTATGATTGCACAACTATGTGGATATACTAAAAACCACTCAGTTGTGTAGTTCTAAAGGATTCATAGTTTGGTGTGTTATATTTTAATAAATTTTATTTTTGAAACCCACTTAAAATCCTTCCATGATTTTGTGTTAGTGTAATTAAAGCCAGTTTCCACTACAGACAAACCTGTGAGCTGCTTATTCTCCCCCCAGTATCCCCATCCATTCTCTTCCCTTTCCTGGGTAGCTCTGTGTCCCAGAAGGGAATGATGGCTTCTGAGCACTGTCACCTGGGCTGCATTCTGATTGGGTTTGGCCAGTAGGGATGCCCTCTCAGGAGACTGGAGGGCAAAAGAGGCAGGTCAAAGTATTTCTCTCCTGCTGTCCCACTGCTTTGAATCCCCTGCAGGGGCTGTGTCCTGGGGTGACTAGAGTGCCTCTGGGCAGCACCTCCTCCTCAGCTCTACTACAGTGAACTCTATTTCCTCTCTTTGTGCCCTCAGTCCGAGAGGTGGTAACAGCTTCCCAGGTCACTTGTTTCTTCCCTTACCCTGCTCATACCTCTGAAAGGAGTCCCCTCACTAAAGTCTTATTTATTTGACCCATCTAGTACAATTTGTCTCTGGGCAAAATTCTGATATACCCCGAATCTCCATGATTTAAGATTACTTCCCAAATATGTCACAGTCTGAAGCAGGTCAGATAGTCCTCTTTATTCTTGGAGCTTTGCAGTCTGGAATACATGACCTCTAACATAAGGTGGGGGAAGAGTGACTTGCAAGGTTACCTGGATGCTATCAAGAGCCAGGCCTGGAAGCAGCTTAGATCACTACTGCTCTCATTTTTTGGCCAGAACAAGTCACAGGGTCCCAAGCTAACTTCAAGGGAAGCCAGAACAGCAATGTGGTGAACATGTGACACTGACTCTGGCTACGATATTGCCTTCAGATTTTAGTGTACTACTTAGCAAAGCATAAAAGCCACAACACCATCTGGCCTCAGCCTCCCTTGCTATCTTTATATCTACTAGTGCCTCACACGGTGCCTTTGCATGAGCTGTTTTTCTGCCTGAGTTTCTGTTCTCCCTCTTCTCCACCTACATAACTCTTGTATTTACTTCCAAACCCAGCTCAATAATTAACTCCTCCAGGAAACTCATCCTGACCAACCCTTCCCAAGGCTGATTTAACTACTGATTCTCTGTAATAAATAACATTAGTTTGTGTTATAATTTCATTCATTTCTTGATCTTGTCAATTGTGAGTTTCTTGAAGGCATGAACTACATTTCTACCTTTCCCAGTACATACCACTCTAGTCACAATCGAAACAATTGGTCAGTGGTTCTTAGCAGAGTCAGTACTATCACTTAGCATTTCAGAAATTTGTATTTGGTTGTCACAATAATAACAAGGAAACATTACTGATGTTCACAGATGTTTAGGGTAGGAGCTAAAGATGATTAATGTACCTATATTAAATGCAACAGTGCCTCATAATGAAGAAATATCCCTTGTCCTGCAAGACTTTCTAATGTCCCATCGAATTTTCAAATAGTTGAAAACCATGTTTGTGTCTGTCTGAAACTAGAACCTAATTCTATTTTACATACAGATGCTGCTTTGGGTGTCAATTGGTATGTAATAAAATAATCCAGACCTTAGGGATTTAAACTGAAGTTTATTGTCTCCCAAGATCCTGTGGGGTGTGATGGGTCAATTGTGCAATTCTTCTGTTTCCTGTGATGCTGACTTGCACTGCAGTCACATGGTGGCTTAGCCTAGCAAACTCACTTGGGTCTGGAGCTTTCAATCAGACCAGCCCAGACCTCCTTCATGTGGCTTCTCATAACACAGTAGCTGTGTCCCAAGAGGTGGCAAAGGAAACAGCCAGTCCTCTTCAACCTGGCCTCAGCAGTCCCCAAATGGTGCTTTGGCTGCTTTCTGTTGGTCATGGCCAGACTCAAGGCAGGTCTAGACTCAAGATGAGGAAAAGTAAATTCCACCTATTGATGTGAGAGGCAGCTTGCCTGTACAGAAAGGAAAGGAATTATTAAAGGCCGTCTTTGGAGACTAGCTACCTCACTCAGATCTAAACATCACTCAGATGCTAAGTGACTTTTGTGCAGTTGTAATAGTTTTCCAGAAATAGAACAAAGGTATAAACCAAGGGAAATTTTTCCTGTGTTTTTTTTTGGAATTTTTGTTGTTGTTGTTTTAGAGTGACCAATATAATACATCCGTATCAGTCCGTCTTTATAATTGCCACATTCATGGTGCGTCATCGTTTAGATCCAAGTATCTGATTATTTCTTTGTGTATTCTGGTGAAATCTTGCCTAAGTATTTTATATACTTTTTTCATTATGGTTTTCCTTTGCATTAGCTCATTCTATTTATTGCTTATATAGATTATATTATTGATTTAATATTCAATAGTAAAGAAATTGTTGCAAAATATTTGTTACAAGGGGGAGGTGTAGTGACAGTGTTGATTAAAAAAACACTGATCAATAATCTAGCACTCCTTTTTTGTTTTCATATGTGTCATCTTCTCCTGATCTTAATCTACATTAATTTACATTTTACCATCTAAATATATGTGCTGGGCACATAAATCAACTTAGATCCCTAAACAATAACACGGAGAATATAGATAAATGAAAGAATACATAAATATCTGGCTCTGTGTTTTTCTGAATTATTAAAATGTGTAATTCTTATAGAACGCATAGTATTTATCTTTAAAATAGATTTTTCTCCCACTGGAATAGTTCCTTGTTATTTTCTACTTTGAAACAGATTAACAAGATATAGATATGTGTTATATTAACACTTTAATATTTTATTGATGTACCTTAATACGAATGGTTTCTTATCTACCGCATAATCATATTTTGGGAATGAAGCCAAAATTATACATGACTATTTTAGATTTCTGATATTGCATAGTGCTTCACCTCATATTAAGATGTTCTCAAGAAAAAAATGCCATTAGACCTTTTAGTAAAGCCAACCTATATAAAAATTTATTTTTCTCATAGTTTTCCTTAAAATATTAAGTTGAATAAATGCTGTACTTAGAATATATCTATCATCTGAAACTAAATTCTTTAGAGATGTAACAACTGATTATCTGTTTCTAATACTTTCTATTGCTATGTAAGTATGATGTATTATTCTATAGCCAAGAGTTTGTTTTCTAATATTTATACTTTCCTCCCCAAATATATAAATAGATCCTTTGTTATTAAATTATAATCATTTTACATCATATGATTATTTAAAGCAAGTAGAGAAATATAAAGCGTAAATAAATTAACTTAATGTTGGGTCTGAAAAAGGTTCTAGTCTGAGGATGTCCAAACTTTTTTGTTCTCTGCTGCACATTGAAAGAAGAAAAGTTGTCTTGGGCAACATATTAAATATACAAACACTAAGGAAAGCTGATAGCAAAAACAAACAAACAAAAATCTGTACATATTTTTTGTGATATCTGACACCACAGATAAGCAAAAAAATTCCTCACAAAATCAGCATGCAGCCCATGGCCATAGTTTGGACACTCCTGCAGAAAGGCTATCTACCTGATTGGTGGGCACATGCTGACCTTTGGTTCCAGTAGAAAGATATCACATGCCTGATGTGGTAGACAAGTGATGCTGCTTTTCCGGCCTGGTTGGCAGATGCTACCTCCTGATCTGGTGCTCACTTGCTGCGATCTACTATGTCTAGCCTAGTGTATAGATTTTATTTCCCTACAGGTAGAACAGTAGAAAGGCACGGTCTCTAAAACAGTCCCATGAATCATCCTTTAGCTTCTACTCAGGAAACAGTAAATAATTCTTTGTGAGTTAACACTTGTGTAAGAAGTGAATGGCCCCTGAGAAGTATAACGTGGAAAGGAAGTAAGATGCATAATTACCTAACTACTGTTGCTACAATAGGCTCAGATAAACATTATTTTTCCTTCCTAACCTTTTTCAAGGAGGTCAAGAGAGATGAAGCTTCAAAACAAGCTTTATCCACATGCTTTATAAAACTGAACATTGGTATGGGAGCCCCTGAGCGTTTGACCACAAAGAGAAAACCCCGCCTAGGGGTTTTAGTTTGGGGAACTAGGTCAGCCTCCAGTGGAGAAAGAGAAAAGTTAGTCTTACTCCTTGCAAGTGGAAATAGTGACTAATTTAATACATAATATTTAAACCATAGGCAAATACAATATTGAAGACTATTACAAATTTTTTGACATACTTACATCCTTTGACAACCCCTTTTTCCTCCCACACAAATCAAAGAGTTTTCTTTTATAGGCTAAAAAGTTAGCTTTGTTTAATCTTTGCACAAGAAAACCTGATAATAGTAAATTCTGAAAATCAATCTACCAATAGTTTTTATAATATAGGTACATAGTGTGTATTTGAATTAATGCCTTTGATATTCTTTAATGTATCCTTATTTCAAAATAATATAACATCTCTAAAAATGAAATTTGGCCTGTCCTAAGGGCATTTATGGAATTCAAGAGAAAATTAATTCTTTTGAGAAGTAGAAGCATTGCTTCAAAAATGTGTGTACAGTATCCTGGCCCATAAAGCCATTTTTGAGCCACCATTACAGAACAGAGGACCACCCCTATAATTCTTTCTTTACCCTGACAGAAAATGATGCAAAGAATCACTTTCCAAGAAATACTGTAGTATCATTACAATTCAAATAATCAAAATATTAGGGTTATTTTGTGGATTTTTCACTTATTAAGGTTATTGCTTTTCCATAATTGCACAGATCTGATAACAGTTGAATAAACTATTATAAACTGTGTTAATCCCACTGTAGTAATTCCATACCTTATGTAATTGGTGATAGCACAATTCCTCCATAGACTACCATAGAAAACGTGTCCTATGTGACACAGATTTGTCACCATATGAGTTTATGATGTAACCCCATTAATAAATAGTCAAAATATCAATACTTCCAGAGTCATTGTACTGTTCAATTTAATTGACCAATTCAATATAGCTGACATTCAGAAAGAAAAATGGCTTTAGTTCATAAAGTGAAATAATTGGATTGGAGAGAGAAAATGTGAAAGGATGGGGCATTAAAATAACTAGAGTTTTAGCAGAATTTTGCAGAATCAATGGGAACATTCCATTCTTGTCCTTCCTATTCCCATTCTACACAGAAATTATCACTGTGACGTCTTAGAATTTGATAATTTATCAAAAAAGAACCTTAGTAATATAATCCATTGTTAATTCCCAAGAGAGCAAAACTGAAAGATATTGACATTTAAACTTTGTTACTTACTACCAGCTCTGGGAAAGTACATATCTACTTACAGATTTGAAAATATGCAGAGCTAAAGAAAAATGAAATGATTGGCTAAAATACATTTTCAGTAGATAAATAGCTTTCTTAATTCCAAGTCTTCAAATTTAGGATTTTCTAAACTACATAGCCTTTATCTTTCAAAAAAATTCAGTTTCTTTAGCACATACACTTCTATGAATATCTCATTTATATGGCATGCTATAGTTTAAACATAATTTCCAATATGTAACTATAAATAGTCATGGTGCCATCTCTGTGTTCTAGATGAGGAAACTACATCCAAAAAAGTTTGAATATGTGCCCAACATCACACAATTAAAATGTGGCCAAATACTCTATTTTATTTTATTATCATTTCCTATCACATTTTCAGATGGCTTGTAGAAGAGAGTCTCTAGACCATGTATGTATACTGCCTTTGGAACAGAACTTGAGTGAATTCGTTTTTAAACAACTTGGGTACATTACACCATCTCTCTGTGCCTTGCCATCTGCATAGCTGATAGATTTATAGAGTTGGTAGTAGTACCTGCCTCGCAGGATTGCTATGAGTCAACTCATGGGAACTCTGAGAACATTACTCAACACATAGTAAGAGCTCAGTAAATGCTCACCATTATGATTACCTTTCCTTGGTCTATAAATAATAACTCTTTTTTTCGGGGGGGGGGAAGGGGACTTTTGTAATTTCTGATCCAATTTTCTTTTTTCCAGTAAGTCTTCATTTTTATGTATTTGAGGTAGTTTTTTTAAAATTTGCCTTCCATATAGTTATTATGTGTGTGTCTTAATTAGGGTTTTGTTATTTTCATGAATTGCCTGTACAAATCTTTTGCTAGGTTTTACTGACTTCCTGTGAAAGTTTGGGTCCGCTAGGAAGCAGAAGCCATTTATATAAATGTACGGAGACATTTTATTAGGGAGAAATACTCATGAAGGATAAACATGATTAGGAGTAAAAGAAGCCTCCAGACCTCAATGCAGGTTTGACACCCGTCAAAGGAGAAAAGGAAGAAAGAGTGACTAGGTGAAAGGATCTCACTGCAATGCAATTCTGAGAAGGTCTCAGCTGGGCCAATGAGAAGTCCCAGAGCAAAGAATGCCTGTCAGAGTAGTCACATACAGGGCAGGAATGGTCAGGCCCCAGACCTCTGCCATGCTCAGTTGTGAGCTGGAAGATGACCTGGAGAACTTGGCCTTGTTGTTAACACTGCAGTAAAGCCAAAAGTACTGCAGTTACCTGCCAACTATCCTTCTTGCAGGAGTTTCTTGAAGGGAGATCTAGATAATGCACCGCCATGGCTGCCACACTTGCCCGATGTTTTCTCACTGACACTGAGGATCCCTTACATATTTTTCAATATTAATCATTTTTGGTGCAATAAAGGACCAATTGGTTGCAATGTTGCAAATATCTATGGCTTGCCTGTTAATTTTAAGATGTCATTCACAAAAAGGATATTTATCATTGGCTGAATCCAGTTCTAAGTTTTCCTTGTCTCATAGGTTGCATATTAGATGGACTGGGGTATATTCAAAAAAGAACTCCATCTAAGATTTCTGTAGGACTTGTTCAAATGGCATATGCTGCCAAGTTCCAAGAGTACACATCTATGCTGCACGTAGAAATTTGTGCATCTGAGTTACAAAATTTCTGCGGCCTGTTTGCATCATTTCATGGGAGCATCTATCATTCATTTGTAACCGAACAACAGGGACTTTTCCTGTTATCTGAAAATTAGGCCTAGCATTGCTTACAGGCCACAGAATTGGCTCTGCAATGACTGGCACCACTATCCTTTCTCAGTCTATGTGAGAGTCAAGAGAATGATAGTTGGGAGGTGTCAGCCTGATGGAAAATATCTTCTAAAAATTGGGAATGACTGGCTAAAAGAAGAGACTGATGTTGTTTCCTGCTAGACTTCTGTGTTAGAAGAAAATTCTTCATACCCACGTTTTCTCACATACCCACATATCTTATAAGTGAAGTATGGACTGCCTTTCGTTCTGGTCTTTTCAAGGATGTTTGTAATGGTCTTGAAAGTTAGAGATAAAGTATCCTTCCAAAGTAAAGGGCATGAACGCTTGCTGTCCAGTCTGAGGAAGATGTCTGCCTCAGAGCAAAGATAAGGCTCACTGAGCACCCGTCTTAAAAGATTTGGCTTCCCTGAGATTGAAGTTTCTTGAAACTCAACCCATTCTATGTGCAGGCATCATCTGCACCTCTTCACGACTGCTTGTGGGAGCTGGGGCGTGGGGAACTAGCACAAAAATGATAACACTCTGGCTACTATTCTTGCTATGAATAAACCATTTTTCTCTGACCCAGGAGGTAAACGGTTGATGTGATGCTTTTCCCCTGTGGTTATCTGAGCAGAGAGGTGGAATCCAAGAAAGACAGCTCAACAGAAGAAGAAATTAAATAGACTACCTGGCATGAGTGCCACTCAATGGGATATACAAGCTATTGCCACAATGTCATGTAATAAACAATAATGATGTGTCAGTATCTACAACTAATATTTATTGCACTCAAAATCCTGAGAGTTTCATCTGATCTGAGCTGGCTCCACTCATTTTTCTGGGGGATGATGGCTGTTCAATGACCTAGGATGGCTTCAACTAGGATAGCTTTGGCATTTCTGATCTGGGACCAATGGGTCAACACAAACATGAACTTCTCATGGTGATGGCAGTGAGCAAGAGCGTGAAAGCTCAACTGCATCAACACTTTGCAAGTGCCTGCTTATGTCACATTTGCTAATAACTCATTGGCCAAATAAATCCTTCAACGCAGAAATAGCATTCATTAAAGAAAATGATACCATCTCGGGATAAAGGAATCTCAAGGCAGATCCAGACTTGAGGAATAGGACAATAAATTCCATGTCTTTAGTGGAAGAGTCTGCAAAGTCATGTTAAAGGGCATGGATACAGGGAGGGTAAAGAAGCCAGGCTCTTAATGCAATCAGTCTTCCAACAGGATAAGGATATGTGAGTTTCTGTGGGTCCAGCAAAAGGAAGAAATAGAGCTGGAATTGCGCCATATACTTGGGATCATTTCCTGCCAGAAAAGGGGACTCCGATAGCTAAAGACTGTGGGTATCCCACAGATGGTGGTAGCCTGTGAGTAAAACAGAGATAAAAGAGACTGGACTGGAGCCAGGTCTCCCCAGTTTAGGGAACTGTATAGTGGGGAAGTCCTTCACTGTTGCCAAAGAACTCAAACACACACCATGTGAGACAGCCAGTGTTTTGGATGCCTGGCACAGTGTGTATCCATGGCTAGCCCAGTTACAAGAACTCATCTTGAGAAATCCACCTTCTCACTGGTTGATTTCCCTTAATTCTACTTTCCCAGCCTCCAGCTCCATTAAACTTATAATTTGAAGAGGAAGGGAGAAGAGAAGTGAGTGAGAATACCACATCTGTCTTCACATTTTAGACTCTTTAACTACTGGTCAAACCTGTTACTGGAGGAAGGAGGGAGAAGAGAGTGAGAAAAATATGGCTTAGTCTTATAGAATCTGGAATCTGCTTAAGATGTTACAGAAAACAAACCATCTTCTATTTATACCTCTCTTGAATTGCTGCTCCTTACTAAACCAGATACAAAATAAAATATACTGATTGTTTCATTTTAGTTGACCAATCAGCATTTAGGGAATATGGTGCTTCTTTTTCCTCAAAAATTTAGACCCAAAAGAAATGCAGAATATTGTCTATGGACAAATAATTTTTTTTTTTTTAAACAGAGTCTCACTATGTCACCCTCAGTCGAGCGCTGTGGCATCACAGCTCACAGCAACCTCAAACTCTTGGGCATAAGTGATTCTCTTGCCTCAGCCTCCCAAGTAGCTGAGACGACAAGCACCGGCCACAATGCCCAGCTATTTTTTGGTTGTAGTTGTCAGTGCTGTTTGGCAGGCCTGGGCTGGATTTGAACCCGACAACTCCAGTGTATGTGGCTGGTGCCCTAGCCGCTGAGCTACAGGTGCCAAGCCATCTATGGACAAATAAATTTTAAAAATAAATGAATCCAAGGATTGTTACTTTTTAAAATAGGAATATTATTACTGTACATCAATAAAAGATGACTAAACTTTGTCATTTAAAAATCTGGTATTTAGGGTGGTGCCTGTGGCTCAGTCAGTAAGGTGCCGGCCCCATATACCAATGGTGGCGGATTCAAACCCAACCCCGGCTGAACTGCCACAAAAATATAGCCTGGCGTTGTGGTGGGTGCCTGTGGTTCCAGCACTTGGGAGGCGGAGGCAAGAAAATCACCTAAGTCCAGGAGTTGGAGGCTGCTGTGAGCTGTGTGACACCACGGCACTCTACTGAGGATGACGAAGTGAGACTCTGTCTCTACAAAAAAAAAAATCAGGTATATAGCCTTTTTTTTTTTTTTTCTTTTGAGGCAGAGTCTCACTTTGTTGGCCTTGGTAGAGTGCTGTGGTGTCATAGCTTACAGCAACCTCCAACTCTTTGGCTCAAGTGATCCTCTTGCCTCAGCTTCCTGAGTAGCTGGAACTATAGGCGCCCCCACAACACCCGGCTATTTTTAGAGATGGGGGTCTCGCTCTGGCTCAGGCTGATCTCGATCCTTGTGAGCTGAGAGCAATCCACCTGCCTCTGCCTCCCAGAGTGCTAGGATTACAGATGTGAGCCCCCAGGCCTGCCCTGTGTAACCTTTTTATTATGAAATTGATATGTGTTCATTTATAGAAAGTTTTGAAAATTTAGAACAAAAACCTCATAATCGCACAATGTAGAAATAACATCTTTAAATGTTTTCTGTGCATTTTTGTTTAGTATTTCTTTTCTATGTGTGTATATATCTCTAAAGCTATTTTAGATTATACTGTAATTATCTTGCTTTTTAAACCAAAAAATTAGGTTGTCATCATTTTGAAAATAATACTTAGAGAAATTGATTTTAGTGGGTATATCAGAAATATATGAAAGTACCATGTTTTATTCAGCAATTTCCCTTTTGTCGTTCAATTGTTTCCATTTTTTCATCCTTGTAATGTCAGGATACATATTATTCACCACAAAATTTTGACATAAATTCCAGTTTTATTTCTGTTGGGCTAGACGTGGAAATGCTAGATGAGAAAGTTTTCTTCTTAAGACTTTTGCATACTTTACATTGCTTTCAAAGCAATGTCCATTTTAACTCCCAAGAACAACCGTGGAAGCTTTTATATCATGGCATTCTTGCTAGCATAAAAGTAAGTTTGCCAAGCTAAAAGGAAAAATGGATGCATCATTATTTTTATTGTTTTTTTGTTTAATAGAGAGATGTTCTTATGTATAAGATATTATTTTATAAAAAAGAGGAAAATCCTCTCATTTGTGACAACATGGACAAATCTGCAGAACATTATGTTCAATGAAATAAGCCAGGCACAGAAAGACAAATACCACATGATCTTACTCATTTATGGATTCTAAAAAGTTGATCTCATAGGAGTAGAGAATAGAATGGTGGTTACCAAAGGCTACAATGATTAGAGGGAAGAGAGAAGTGGGGAGATATTGGTCAAAGAATATGTAATTACAGTTAGAAGAAGTAACTTCAAGAATTCTATTGCACAGCATGGCAACTATAGTTAATGATGATATATTCTTTAAAAATACAAAAAGAGTGGATATTAAGTGTTCTCAGCACAAAAATGAAAACGTGTGTATGTGTATATATACCTTTTGTACTTTATCTTCTGGGAACTGTTGTTCTATACTTTTGTAACTACCACTGGCAATTTTTAAAAGCTCCTTCTGTTAAGTTTTAAGTTTTGGATTGGTTAAATAATAATCAAATTATCTAATCTAACATTTATTAAGAGTTCAACTCCATGTCTTACGAAGGATGTCTTTCTTTTTCCAATTTTTGGTTGTCTTTATTTGTAAACCTCATAACAAACCATGAGCAAAACTTCTGCCTGGCCTCATTTTACAATAGAGGGCACCAAGGCTCAGGATAGATAAGACAACTTATCCAAGGTCAATACCCATTAAATGAAAGTTTGAATTTTAACATGGAAAATCTAGGACCAAAGACGACACTCTTAATGATTTTGCTGAGATCCTAAGACCATAAGAAAAATAAACTTTTCAATTAATCATACTTTGCAAGGCATCTGTGAAGAGATTGCTTCATCCCTGTTTTTTGTGATTCACAGTTGTGAACTAGATAGACACTCCATTTTCACTTCCCTTCAACTGAATGACACCCACTAACAACTAATAACCATTCACTTATCTAACTTTCCACCTTTCTACTCATTTATCCATCTGACACTCCAAATTCATCTACATATCCACCAATATCCATGCTGATCCACCTATTCCCTCATAGTTTATCTGCCCATCTGCTTCATCAACCATTCATCTGTCTTCCACCCACCCATTATTTTTATCTATTGAGTATTTTTTTCTTTTACTTTTTTCTTTTTTTCTTTTTGTTTATTTATTTATTTATTTTTTATTAAATCATAGCTGTGTACATTAGTGCAATCAAGGGGTACAATGTGCTGGTTTCATATACAATCTGAAAAATTTTCATCAAACTGTTTAACATAGCCTTCATGGCACTTTCTTAGTTATTGTACGAAGACATTTGTATTCTGCATTTAGTAAGTTTCGCCTGTACCCTTCTAAGATGCACTATAGGTGTGGCCCCACCATTTTCCCTCCGTCTACCCAAACCTCCTGTCTCCCCTCCCCTCCCTTGCCCCTTTCCCCATATTCTTGTGCTATAGTTGGGTTATAGCCTTCATATGAAACCTTTAAATTAGCTTCATAGTAGGACTGAGTACATTGGAAAATTTTTCTTCCATTCTTGAGATACTTTGCTAACAAGAATATGTTCCAGCTCCATTCATGTAAACATGAAAGAGGTAAAGTCTCCATCTTTCTTTAAGGCTGCATAGTATTCCATGGTATACATGTACCACACTTTATTAATCCATTCATGGTTCGATGGGCATTTGGGCTTCTTCCATGATTTAGCAATTATTTATTAATTGTGCTGCAATAAACATTCTGGTACAGATGTCTTTGTTATAATCTTTTTTTTTTTTATCTTCTGGGTATATACCTAGTAAAGGAATTATAGGATGGAATGGCAGGTCTATTTTTAGATCTCTAAATACTCTCCAAACATCCTTCCAAAAGGAACATATTAGTGTGCATTCCCACCAGCAGTGTAGAAGTGTCCCCTTTTCTCCACATCCACGCCAACATCTCTGGTTTTGGGATTTTGTTATGTGGGTTAATCTTACTGGAGTTAGGTGATATCTCAAAGTAGTTTTGATTTGCATTTCAAAATTCTGATGATTAAGGGTGGTGAGCATTTTTTCATGTGTCTGTAAGGCCATGCGCCTGTCTTTCTTAGAGAAGTTTCTCTTCAAGTCCTTTGCCCACCCTGAGATGGGATCACTTGTTCTTTTCTTGCTAATACGTTTGAGTTCTCTGTGGATTCTGGTTATTAAACCGTTGTCTGAGGCATAACCTGCAAGTGTTTTCTCCCATTCTGAGGGCTGTCTGCTTGCTATACTGACTATGTTCTTGGCTGTACAGAAGCTTTTTAGTTTGATCAGGTCCCAGTAGTTTATTTTTGATACTTCTTGAATTGCCTGGGGAGTCCTCCTCATAAAATATTCACCCAAGCTGATTCCTTCAAGAGTTTCCCCTGCACTTTTTTCTAATATTTTGATAGTTTCATGACTTGAGTTTAAATCTTTAATCCAGTGAGAGTCTACCTTAGTTAATGGTGAGAGGTGTGGGTCCAGTTTTAGTCTTCTACAGGTCGCCAGCCAGTTCACCCA
>CAUYRH010180801.1:0-43751 GCA_963574655.1 Perodicticus potto
GGGGTAGTGGCAAGCCTGTGATCAGCTCTGTGTAGTCTGATTTAGAATCCATTCCAGACAAAATTGCTGTATGTCCTCCTAGGCTTAGGAAGATTGCTTGAACTAGGGAGTTGAAGTTTGCAGTGTCTCAAAAAGAAGAAAAAAAGGTTATATAAGGGAAATCATACTACTTTGATCCTCAGATTCCCTGGATTGTAGAATTATAATAACAACACCACTTCACAGGGTTGTAGCATCCCTTAAATGAGATAATATAGATAAGAACTTGGCACTGAGCCTGGCAGCTAAAAGCACTTTATATTGGTCATTAGATAATGGAATGTTGGGTTGTTATGAAGCTGAACTGCAGTTAAAGGCATAGTAGGAGAGACCAGAGACATTTTCTCCAGACAGATGGCTCATATAGGGAACAGAGAGACAGGATTGGAAGGATTAGCTGCAGGGTAAAGGCGTGATATGTCATATAAGAAGTCTGTAGTTTACCTTGTGGGCAGATGAACCCAGTTTCAAGCAGGGGAAGAAATGAACCGAATAGCTTTATTCACAGGAGTACAGGAGAACAGAATAGCTTTATTCTCAGAGTAGGATTTTCTGACCAAGTCATCAGAATCTCTTGAAAAATTATACTTAGGGATTTCATTTCTAAAAAGCTTTCCAGGTGGTTCCCAAACTTGGCTTGGAGAAGTCCTGGCCTAAAAGAGAAGTAATGGAATTCCTAATAGAACTGGATCAGAGGAAAAAAGGAAAAGAGGGAATTTCAAGAAATATTTAGAAGGTAAGTTAACAAAATTTGTTAATGCGTAAGATGTGGAGAAGTGAATTATGGGAAAGAATCAAGATGTTACCAAAGTTTTTAG
Organism: Perodicticus potto; assembly: GCA_963574655.1. Classification (NCBI taxonomy): domain Eukaryota; kingdom Metazoa; phylum Chordata; class Mammalia; order Primates; family Lorisidae; genus Perodicticus; species Perodicticus potto. The sequence continues at coordinate 858 of CAUYRH010180801.1, forward strand.
CCCCCCAAATTGGTCCCCATAATAAAGGAAGGCCAGATGAGTCAAAGTCTTGAGAGAAAAGAAAAAAAATGAGGGCATGTTGAAAAAAACTCTGGGGCATGTTGAATTTGAGGACATCCAGATGGATCTAGCCAATAATCTTATGGGAAATCTTGTCTGAACTTTTACTAACAAAATGGGTGCTTGAGATCTAACAAATGTGCGTGAATCATTAAGACCACCCACAAATAGCACTCGGAGTCAGACGACAGAACTGAGGATAATATATGGGGGCACGAAAAATTAAACACAAGAAAAGATGCTGTGGCTGAAATCTAGAAGAAATACTGATGGGCTGGGAGGAGAGCCAAGAAACCAGGTGGTCATGGAAGCCTCCTCTCAAAGTAGAGCTTGAAGGAGGAATCATCAGATGATTCAGTGATTACAAGTAGATCCAGAGGCAGAAAGGACTTTTGGGCCTTGAATTACTTTTCTTTTTTGCATTTTCTTAAATTTGTAGTTGCAAAAATTGTACATACTTTTTGTAAGATCATAACTTTTTTAAAAAAAATTGCAACAGTGAACAATTTCACCAGAGTGCCACTGCCCAACACACTTGTCAACACTGGTAGTGTCTGAGTTAGTCCAGTTCTTTCTTGTAGGTTAGTATTTTTCAACTGTTTTTAGCTCACAGCACACTTAAATTATGTTGATTTTTTAAAAAAGAGTATAATTCTGGTTTTTTTTTTCTTTTTTGAGACAGAGTCTCACTGTGTCACCCTCAGTAGAGTGCTGTGACATCACAGTTCACAGCAACCTCAAACTCTTGGGCTTAAGCGATTCTCTTGCCTCAGCCTCCCAAGTAGCTGGGACTACAGGCACCTGCCACAACACCCGGCGGTTGCAATTGTTATTGTTGTTTAGCAGGCCCAGGCCAGGCTTGAACTCTCCAGCCTCAGTGTATGTGGCTGGCACTGTAACCACTATACTATGGACACCTGCCAAAAAAGAATATACTTAACTGTGCTTTGAACTTCTTCTGAAAATAATAATTTTTATAAGCTTGCAGCACACCAGTTGAAAATCACTGGTGTACATCATAGAAACCAAAGTCCTGCCTGGCTTTAACAACCAAAACAAAAAGTAAAAAGCATGCCACAAAGCTGTCACAGGCTGTAGGAGAACCTCCTGGGCAAGACCAGCCCCTGGGGCGAAAATAATGTCGTTAGAAATTTCTCTTCATTCCTTGACTCTCCTGTCCTCTGTTTTTGTCCCTTTCTCAAACCCACTCTCCTTTAATGATAGCAATTTGGTCACCAGCATCACTAAACTTATGTTTCACATTCCTACTGAAATGAAAGAGAATTTCCCAAGAATTGTAGCAAAATCCCTGCTTTGCTTCTTTTTTTCTTTTTTTTTTTGAGACAGAGTCTCACTATGTCACCTTCAGTAGGGTACCATAGCGTCACAGCTCACAGCAACCTCCAACTCTCCTGCTTAAGCGATTCTCTTGTCTCAACCTCCCAAGTAGCTGGGACTACAGCCACAATGCCCAGCTATTTTTTTGTTGCTGTTATTTAGCTGGCCCAGGTGGCTCAAACCCATCACCCTCGGTGTACATGGCCAGCGCTGAGCTGGCTGCTTTGCTTCTGACTGGCCCAGCTTGAGTCACATGATTTTCCCTAAAGCAATCACTTTCCCGGGCAGTATCCCCTGGGCCAGGCCCCTAGTGGATTGCCCTGTCTGTCTCTGCGTTAACTGTGGGGCTGTGAGAGGTTTCCAAAAGAAAATCAGGGCAGAATTAGGAGAGCAGGACTGGATTCTGGGTGGGCACAAACAGCAGATGGCCCAGAGAGGAGTGCTCGAGTATCTATGTGCCAATCTAAATTATGTGCTTTATCTTGCATTGACAAGCTATTCAGCGTATTTCCTCTTCCATGAACTTTCTGATCTTTTAAAACTCAAACAGGAAAGTAGTTATCTTTAAACAGGATACTTAGTTCAGAAACCTGATTAATACATTGAGCAGAAGAGAACAGCAAAGCAGCTAGAGCTCCGTTTTCTCACAAGGTTGCTGGCAAACAGAGAGCGCACTGGAGACCCGTTGGAGTGGGGGACAGTGTGAAGGGTTGTTTTTTTATCTTATAGGCAGGGATCCTTGAGGATTTATTTCTCTGTTAAACAATGAAAATGCTTATTTTTCCATGTAGCTATTAGGTAAAATGCTCTTCACAATAAAGATCTATGAATATTCATGTTTTGGATTTATTTTCATGCCCAATTTTACTTGATTTTGGCCTTTGGAGATACATTACTCAACTGTGGGTTTCCAGTGTGATGTTAGCCTCGGTGGAGGCCATTCTTTTATGGGAATACAGCGTTAGGAATCCCAGTGCGTACTTGGCAGTTGGATGATCCAAACATGAGCTTCGTGTTTTATATCAGACAGCCTCCAAGAATTGAAAAGAAGATGATCTAAATCAATGGTTCTCAACCTGTGGGTCACAACCCCTTTGGGGGTTGAACAACCCTTTCACAGAGGTCACCTAAATACATCCCGCATATCAGATATTTACATTACAATTCATAACAGTAGCAAAATTACAGTTATGAAGTAGCAATGAAAATAATGTTATGGTTGGGGGTCACCATAACATGAGGAACTGTATTAAAGGGCCGCGGCATTAGGAAGGTTGAGAACCACTGATCTAAATGATGCAAGATTTTATATTGAAAGTGCACACATTCTTGTCTGTATAATGAAAATATTCTTAAACAAATAAGCTAAGTAAAAGTGTTGGGAACACTCTTTTGGATTTAGAGCTAAATGGTGAATGACTTCCACCACCACAGACATTGGAGAGCAGGGGCCATGGCTGTGGACTGTCCCACGGCTGGGGGCCTGTCAATGAGGTGACCAAGAATCCAAGTGAGTCCAGGCACAGCCAGCACCGTAGGCCCCTCACCAAATACATCCAATTCATGTGGGACATGATTCAAAAGGTGTTTGGCTTTGCCCAAGGTAAGGGGCATGCCGTGGAGTTCCTGAAGGTCTCCAAGGATGAAAGGACCCTCAAGTTCATCAAGGAAGGTGTGGGGGCATACATCTATGCCAACAGGGAGCCAGCACAGCTGAGTGATGTCCTGCCACGGGGAGAAAAGCAGCCTCTGGGAAGGCCTGAGTCCTCTCTCCCTTCTGTTCATAATAAAACCTTAACAGAAAAAACAAGCCAACAGTGAATGGTGTGTGCAATTCTGAACTACCTTCCTAACCATTCCTTTGCAGATAAAAACTCAGAGGTAGAACAAGACAACTAGATGATTATTACCAGGGTAGTAATTACTGCCTAAATTAATAAAATTAAGTTGAACTTCAACTTTAAAACTGAAATCCAAAAAGACGCGTCTTGTGCTATTCCGAGTAAGAGGAGATGACCAAAGCCATTCAGCAATTTTCACATCTGACATCATAAATCAAGAAAGACAAGTAAGAGGCATTGCCGGTGGCTTTTCAGGAGCTACAAAGATTTATTTCAAGCATCTTTTGAAGTGGCTTTAACCCACTATCAACTTTATTCCTCAACTAGAGGAGAAAAGGGAAGGGACTGTGATTAAATTTCATTTTACCCAGGACTGGTTCATCAAAGTCCGTGACATAAACCAGTTACTAGATGCCTGAGCCCAAGGCAGCAGATTATCCCGGATCACAAGTAATGCCAAATTTGCCTTTAGAGAAGAGATGGAGTGAAAGTGATCTGAAATATCTGTTTAAAGTAATGTTAATATTGACATTCGCTCATGAGAATAGACTGAATGAAAAGCACTTGTTTGAGAAAACTTAAAAAGTGGAACCCTGATGGCAATGTCTGCCAAAGCTCACGGGAGTAGGATCCTGTGAAATGTCACAGCTGAATCACATCTCTGCTTTCAGAATCATAATTATCATTATGCTAAATATAGAGACAGTGGAAAATGGCATGCTGGAGATGAAGGGGAAGGTATTAGCAAGGAGACAGTGTTTTCTACATGTAAGGCAGAATAAATTTTATGATTGACAAAAGGAATCTTTCTGGTTTGGGACGACTGAGTGTAGTGGGGCCTACAAGACTCTGCATTAACCACATCTTTTATTTTCTGTATTTTTTTTTTATTTTCAAATTCTATTCTTTTTTATTTTTCAATGTAAACTGTAACCCATTAAACTGATTTCATGATATACCAGGAAGTTGTAACGCTCAGTTGCAAACCATTCACCTCCATCATGACAATTCTATGCCAAGACTTACCCCTTTTATGCTGAACTGGTCAAGATGTAGACTGTCTGATAGAGAATATTTTGTGTTTTTTTTTAAGGAAACATGAACATGTGTTCATAATTTACATAATGCCTATATTAATTATTGTAAAATATTATTTATTAATGTGCCACAGATGTGTTAGTTTTCTGAAAGTAAACATCAAACCCATGACAGTTTGGGAATTAAGCCTCTTAGTAAGAGCATAGGAACACAGCAAGGAGAGTGTTACTCTAGAAACAATTTTTTTTTCACGTTTTTTAAAATTGTTTTTATTATTAAAGAATAGCTGTGTCCATTAGTGCAATCGAAGGGTACAATGTGCTGGTTTCATATACAATCTGAACTATTTTAATCAAACTGATTAACATAGCCTTCATGGCATTTTTTTAGTTATTGTATGAAGACATTTGTATTCTGCATTTAGTAAGGTTCGCCTGTACCCTTCTAAGATGCACCGTAGGTGTGGCCCCATCAATTACCCTCCCTCTACCCCAACCTCTCCCCTTTCCTCCCCTCCCAGGGGTGCTTTTCACGTGCAAACCAGCCAATTCAGAATCCACACTCCTAAATACTCCAGGCCACTGTCCAGCTCCCTTGAACACCCCCTGGGCCAGATACCAGACTCGAAGGGAAAGGCCCTGTGCCCTAGCACCCACTGAAATTATTCAAGCTAGCCCTTCTCAAGCCAGCTTACCCTGCTCTTCCATTTCCTCTCCACAGAAACCACAGTAAAGGCTCTGACCCACCTCTTCCTTCCCTCTCTCTGCCTCCTGATCGACTCTGAGCTTCCCCATGTGGCTCTTCATGCTGTGGCCACTCCTTTCTTTCTCCTGGAATCTGTGAGTGTATTTCAAACTATCTTTTCCACGCCATTGCTTCCTGATCTTTTGACCTCACCTATACCCTATGAATAATACTAAAACATTTTTAAATAGACAGCTGTGTGAACATGGGCCGAAGTAAATTTCTTAGAATATCCGGAAGTATGCTGATAAATAGGACTGTAGGATTGCTGATGAAGCTATTTGGTGACCGTGGTAGGCAGACACTCGCATTTCCAACTATTCAAAGACAGCTCCGCAAGGGTCACCTGGGCTCACCAGCACCATCTCTTGTACTTAGGAGTCCTTAAGTATATCACTGTCATAGAATGATGACAATAAAAATAATAGAAAGAATGAATTTATCCAACTGATACATAAGAGGGTCTGCTGTGCGCCAGCACTGCTCCAGACTCTGGGGCCACTGTGAGAAATTAAAACAGGAATCCTTGTTCTCACGAGAGAGACCACAAATAGAATAGTAAAGGCTGTAATAGATAAAACAATTTCATAGAGGTTTAGTCCTTTGGACAATATAATGCAGAGATAGCAACCTACAGAATCGCTGATGGTTATAACAGCAAGAACAGCAAAAATATAGTAAGGGAGGTTACCTTGAGAGGTGCTGTTTCACAAGCACTTTTCATAGATGATCCTGTCCCTTCTTGCATCAAAAGTGTGATATAATTATTATTGCTATCTTCATGCTACAGATGAAGCAACTGAGGCTTACAGAGGTTTAAAAGTTATTTTTCTGTTATTCTTTTAATTGTGGTAAAATACATAAAACTTAGCATCTTCCCCATTTTCAATAGTCCAGTTCAGTGATGTTGAGCACATTCAAGCTGTTGTATAGCCAATCTTCAGAACTCTTTTCCTCTTGCAAAACTAACCCTCTAGGCCTTATCTCTGTGAGTTGACCTAGAGTAACTCAAAGTGGAATCCTTTCGGTTTTGTCTTTTTATAGCTGGCTTATTTTGGTTAGCACAAGATACCTCCACGTTGAATCATGTATTAGAATCTCTTTCTTTTTAAGACTAAACAATCTTCTATTGTGTGTATATATACATCACAGTGTGTGTATCCAATTATTCAATGGACATTTGGGGTAGCTTCCACATTTTGGCTATTGCAGATAATGCCGTAATGAATGTGTTTGTGATAACCCATCTTCTTGCCATTGTCAAGCACACAAAACTCACCAACATCCTTCTTGTCCTAAGGCATTATCATTATTCGCCTGTCCAGCAAGGCACTTCCCTAGATATTCTTGTGGCACCTTCTGATCCTTTGTTCAAGTCTCTGTCAAATGTTACCTCCTAGGAGAAGCCTTCTCTGTCAACCCCATGTAAAATACCACGTCCCCAGCTATGGATTTCTGTGCTCTTACTGTGCTCTTCAGAGCACTTGTCTGTACCTGCAATCATGTTATATACTGTATTTATTTATTTATTGCCTTTTCCCTCCTACTTTCAAGTGTTACCTTCAAGAAGACAAACTTGGACTGTTTTATGATGCTCCATATCAATGCCTAGGAAAATGACCGGCAATGAGTAGGTATAAATATACAAAAATGAATTTATAAGTGGTGAAATCTGTGTTCGAATCCAGGTCCTCTGCTTTTAAATTCCCTACAGGGTTTCAGCCTTATTTTATGGAAGTGGCATATTCTGATGGAGGAAAACTTGTGGTTGGGATGGGTGGTATCAGTGATGAAGTTCCAGGAACATTAACCAAATGATAAAGATAGAAGAAACAAGGTCCAGTCATAAGGAATCCAAACTGAAATAATATCCTTATAGAGGATTGAATAGTAATCCCCCAAAAGATATATCCTTGTACTCACCCAGGAACTATCAGTGTAACCTTGGAAAAAGATCTTGGAAGATCTAATTAAGTGAAAAATCTTGAGATTATCCTAGATTATCTGGGTGGACCTTAAATCCAATGACAGGTGTTTTTATAAGAGGAAGGCAGAAGGTTTCAGACCCAGAGGAGACCAGGTGAAGACAGACAATGTGAGGACATTATGGTAAGTGACTTAAGTCAGAAAGACAAATACTGTGTGACCTCGCTTGCATGTAGAATCTGTAAGAGTCAAACTCAAAGAAATAGAGACTAGAAAGGTTGTTGCCAGGGAGTGGGGCAGGAGGGTGAGGGAAATGGGATTTTGGTCAAAGGGTACAAACTTTCAGCCATGAAATGAATCAGTTCTGGAAACCTAACATACACCTACAGTTAATAACAATGAACTGTACACATCCAGTTTGTTAAGTGGGTAGATCTTAAGCGCTTAAGTGTTCTCACCATAACAGAGGTAACTAAGTGAGGTAATGGATATGTTGACAACTTGATTGTGACAATCACAACGTATATCAAACACATGCAACACATTTTAAATAAACACAACTTTTATTGTCAATTATGCCTTAGTAAAGCTGGAAACAAACAAAAGACAAAGAAGCAGAGATTGAAATTGTGCAGCTACTAATCAAAGAAGGCTTCAAGTCACCTGAGACTGCTAAAAGACCAGGAGGACTTCTCCTTTAAAGCCTTTATAGCAGTGCTTCTCAAACTTCCTAAGGCTGCAACGTATTTTCATTGTTAAAAAGGGGTCGGGACCCACTGGTTGAGAACCATTGCTTTTGAGGGAAGGAGTCCCGGCTGACCTCTTGATTTTGAACTTCTGTCCTCCAGAACTGTGAGTGAGCTAACTTCTGTTGCTTTATGCCACCAAGCTTGTGATAATTTATAACAGCAGCCCTAGGAAACTATTATAATCCTGAAGTTAGTGAGCCAAGCTCACCAGGAGAGAAGGCTGGAATTTGATGTGCTTGCTAGAGCAGGGACCCAGATTAGCCACGTGTTAGAGCCATAATGTTATTGCAGCCCCCTACTCTTCTGCTAGAGCAGACAGACTGACTCTACCACTGGGCAGGGGTACATGCAGCCAAGTCTTTATGTCATGCTGCGGGGGGAGATGGGGTATGAAGAGCTAGCGAGGGCTGACAGCTCAATGCAGGGGCCTTAATAAACTCTCTGAGCTGCTGGGTTCCACAGTCCATATGGTTTTGCATGGTTTAACCTCCAAATGGCAGATGATTACAAAGTGCTAAAGATGTATAGCAAGTAATAAAATAATATGAGGATTGGAAACAGCTCCAAAAAGTGAGTGTTTGCCCAAATGGTAGAAAATTTTCCACTTCCAAGTCTTTGTCAAGTATATCAAAACTTTGCTAGGGGAAGATGATGTGGCCTTTTTTTTTTCCTTTCTCTTTTTTCTAGAGATTTTTTAAGAGCCCAGAGAAAAATTCATTGACATGCTTCTTTATTTATTTATTTATTTATTTTTGAGATAGAGTTTGTAACTCAAGCTAGACTACAGTACCATTATCATAGCTCATTGCAGCCTCAAACTCCTGGGCTCCAGTGATCCTTCTGCTTCAGACTCCAAGTAGCTAGGACTACAGGCGCCTGCCACAGTGCCTGGCTGATTTGTTCTATTGTTTGTAGAGATGGGGTGTTGCTCTTGCTCAAGTTGCTCTCAACTCCAGGCTTCAAGAAATCCTCCTGCCATGGCCTCCCAAAGTGCTAAGATTACAGGTGTGAGCCTCCACATCCATCCTAAGATGCATGTACATAAAAACTTCCCAAAGACAGGAATATGAACTTAATAACCTATTGCAGCCCCCTATAGTCCTACACTTCCAAACTCTGCTTGGTGTTTACTTATCCTAAACCACTATTTTATATAAAATGTTTAGGCCTTTTGGGATTATAATCACATCAAATAAAACGGTATGTTTTTTGCATAGACCTACTTGGTATTTCATTTATATGACAGCTTTTCCTTCTCTAACTTTATATTCCGTTTGAACTAAATTTAAATTTTCTTTTTTGTTTAAACAAGCTGAATAGAGTGTTGGCATTATAAAGTAATGTTAAAGTCTAGTTACTACATGTGTTATAATCAATACTAAGCTAAAAACTTGTAGAATTCTTTCAAGCTTTTCCAGCACCGTGACAGTTTGTGTTGTGGCAGCTACGTTTGGTCAGGGACAAACACATGGCAAAAGCTAGACTTACCACTGCAGTTCTCACATGCTCCGTATTTGTTGTTCTCTAGGAAAATGGTCTATGCAGTGTGGAGTAGTGGAAAGTGGTCTATGCAGTGTGGAGTAGTGGAAAGCACAAACATACGAGGTCTGAAGATTAAGTTCTCAGCTCTCCTGGAACAAGTGCTACACACCTCATTGCTGAATGTCATTAGAGTCACCTTCAGAGTCCTCCCCTCGGGAAGCTGGCACCAATGCCAATGCTTAGTCCGCCCTTCAAAACAACTTTGGAACTCTTTCTGAAATGACCATCAGAGCTGTCGTATGACACAGAAAAAACACAACGACAATAATGAACACCACTCAGGCAGACACACCCACACAGCGACATGAACATAGCTGCGAGACCCTGATATACCAAGGTTATGACATCTTACAAGCTGTACGGTGCTGCCAACAAAAGCACACGGTGGCAAGTTAATGAACTTAATTGTTAGACCTCATACTACCAGAGCTCTGATGGTCATTCCAGAAAAAGGATTCTAAAAATGTTGATAAGGGTGGCCTGGGCACTAGTGTCAGGGTATAGTTTCCCAAGGGGTGTACTTCACAGGTGACCATGATGATATTCAGAAATGAGGTATGTAGCGCTTTTTCTAGGATGAATTTGTGAACTTATTGGTCAGACCTAATATATACAAGAATTGTTGGTCAGCAGTCAGTGCAAACACCAACTACCCAGATATTTAGGCCAACATGCCCTCTTTCACAGTATGGTTATATGAATTAAATAAAATGACATAAAGTGTTTAACATAATTCCTGACAGGTAGTAGCATTTAATATAGGCTCATTTCCACTGATACATCCTCTTTCCCTTCTTTCATACTAATTTAATTTCCCTCTCAGTTTCTGGGAAAATAGCCTTTATCCTTGCCTATTTGTGTATGTTATGTGTTTTAGGAAATTCAGTTTTTAAGTCTTCTTAGCTCCAAATTTTATCTAATAGCAGTTAGTTGCTAACTTCATAAGTATTAGAAGTTTCTAGACTATCCACCATTCTCATCTTAGACCACTGGTCACACAGCATTAGCAGATCTTTTTCTGTTTTAGCTCTTTAGCAAAATAGCAGCGAAAGAAGCGTCCAGTAGTCTTAATATTTATGGCAGTTCATGCTGTTCCTGGTCCAAAGGTCCATCCGTCTCTAGGATCCAGCAGATGGAGCCATCAGTGCTGACAGATGTGAGTAAGAATTCTGAGTCAGCCATGAACTTGGTTGGGCCTTGAAAGATGAGTATGATCCTGCTAAATGGAGTTCATAAGGAAGAACAGACAGGAGAATGCTAAAATGTTCAGAAACCAGAAAAAACAAGGCCTTGCCAGAGCAAGGCTGCATTGTCTATTGTTATTATGTTCTCTTTTGTAAGGGTCTCTGCATCAATCTTTGCTAATAATGGGCATGTGAACAACAAAACATGTCATCAGGTTAAAACAAAAGAGGAGCAGGCAGCATCATGGTTACGGCATTAGTAAAGTGCTGCGGAGGTCACGGGCAAAATATACCACTGCACAGACACCTCTTCAACCTCTGCTAAATGCTTGGACTATAAAAGCTCAGAAAAATAATTTCAGTTCTAGATTCTGGGTGAAGAGCTCATAAAACTTCTCTTTGGAGATTAATAGCACCACAATATATCTGGTTTTAAAGTGCTTTTTTAAAAAATTAGAATCTGGGTGAGTACATTTAAGTTGCATGAAGGTGAAAAATGCTTTTCAAAAATTATCCCGATTAATACAGATGCATTTCCCTGTGAAGATTTCTCATATGTGACTTTCCTAATTGACTGAAAAAAATGCACTGATAAGCATAAGTAACTTTTTCCTGAAAGTTAGACAGCATTTTTAAAAATTTTCAGATTAATATGAGGGTACAAATAATTAGGTTACATTGTTTGAGTTTCTAAGGTAAAGTCCAAGTTGTAGTTAAGCCCTTCTCCTAAGGGGTGTGCTGTACACCCTTACATTGTGCACATTGAGTGAGAGTTCATCCATCCTTCTCCCTCCTTCCCTTTAACACTTCCTTTCTCTCTCTCCCCCTTAAATGCATTTGTGTTTTTTTCTTGTGTGGGTGTGTAGTTGTTTTTCTGCTGGTTCCCTATTAGTATCGAGTACATTGGATACTTGCTTTTCCATTGATAGTTTACTAAGAAAAATGTGCTTCGATTCCATCCAGGTAAATACAAAAGATATAAAGTCTCCATCTTTTGTATGGCTGAATAGTATTCCATAGGCATAGGTATACCACAGTTTATCAATCCATTCATGGGTTAATGGGCACTTGGTTCGCTTCCATGTCTTGGCTATTAGACAGCATTTTCTTTTTTAAATTGTAAGCACTCCCGCTGTGATCACTTAAACTTATTAGATGCCCATATACCCATTAGATGAGTTAGAGCCCTCCACAGATACAGTGATGTTGGCCACCTACCTTGGGAAGGTGGCATTGTGTGGTGGAAAGAACACAGGAGACTTGGTTTCTAGGCTTAGATCCTCAAGCAAAGGGAGTCACCTCTGGGAAACCTTCCATATTGTGAAACTCTTGTTTTCTCATACATGTATGTGGAATTAGAAAGTTGAACCAAATCAAATTTAAGGTCCCTTCTAGTTTTAAAAACACATAAAAGAAACTGATAAAATGTTTGTTTAGGAGTTTCAAATGAGAAGAGAGGTTCAGGAAATACTTCCTAAAGAGGGCAGAATGGAAAGTGGCTGTTAAAGAATATGCACTTGAAATTGATCCAGGACAGGTGGCACCAGGACCTGCCGCCTTAGCCCTCCCTGGTGGTATTGGTGTTGCAGCAGAGGAACCAGCGGGCTGGGGTGGGGGAGGGCTAGGAGGCTCTAGTAGCCAGAGGGGACAGACAACTGCATTGAAGACACCAACGCCTTGGTGTCTACTTCCACCACACACTTCTGGCTGAAGGGAAAACCCCACCTTTTCTAGGGCTGGTCAATTTCATTTAAGTTTCCAAGGCCCAAGAGTTCCTGTCCCCTGCTGCTAAATAGAAAGCTGAATGTCACTTTAGAGGACCCACATCCTAAATGTAACCATTAAGCTCAAGCAAAATAACCGCCTCCGACTACATATACCCCTGAGCAGAGAGCCTGGAGACAGACAGAGGCAGCGAGAGAGCTTGTTCCCTACTTGTGTCCTCTCTGCCAGGAGCTTTGGTGTTTTTGTATTCTTAGTTTCTGTAAATAAATCCTGTCCTTTCACTGATCTGTGGTCTGTGGATACATTGTTCAAATCACCGAGACCAAGAACCAGAAACTCCGGTATCAAAATCAGGTTTGTGTTCGAGGGTAGCAATTCAGTTCACTCTAACTCTGTAGTTAAGGAAAGTTGGAATATGTGGAGCCTTGAGGGGAAAAGCAAGTGGTCTAGTATACCTAGAACAGGAAGACTATATAAAAACAAGTTTGGACATACAAAATAGGACTGTAGAGTTAGTTTACCCAGCAAATATTTATTAAGTGGCAGGTCTCTTAGGGGAACGCATTCTATGGCAGAAGAGAGATTATTTAACAGTTGAGGGGGAAGATAGCAAGAACATCTAATCAAGCCTGGATGTAGCCATCTCTGAAGAAGTTCCGTTTCAGCTGTAACCTAAAAACTGAAGACTTGTCAGCCAGGCCCTGCTTAGAAAGCTGTTCTAAGCAGTGAACTATCTATTATACCTAAATCTTATGCACCTGGTATCCAGTAGTCACTAAAAATGAGTCACTTGCCCTCCCGAAAATTGAAATTGGCATGCAAAAAAAGTGTATTTATCATCCCTGGTTTAGGAGAGACTGTGTCAGATATAACACAGCATTGCTTCCGTTTTAAGCACACAAAAATGATATACTTGACTGTTTAAAAAGTATCACAAATAGTATTCCTGAAGGACAACAAACAGAATGTCAACAATAAATTGTCTATTCAAGCTTAGTCAAATTTCAATAAAATGAGTTCATTTTTTAAAATAATATCTGGAACTCACATGATAAAGCAGCTCTGATTTTGGGCTCAGCGCTTGATGAAAGCCCTGGGGTAGGAAGCTGCATATTGTAAGTTGTGAGCTTCATTATCAAGATTTACCAGCTAATGGGGATAATGAGAAATGTCCGATGGTTGGATTCACCTGTGACTGAAGTTTCACAGGAAAAAGAATTGGCTGGCAATTGTAAGAAAGAGTCTACAAGGAATAGAAATAGATGAAAGGCCAAAGAGTTGCTGATAGTGTGGGGGAAAAGAGAGGTGTCCAGTTTAAACACGAGTGAAGAGTGAGTCGGAGAGAGAAGAGATTGAGAAATTAATATGAACAGGGGCACTGACCAACACATGGTTGTGGAGATTTGAAGTCTCAGAAAGGGGAAAGTTCCGAGATCAGCAAGGTTTAGGGTGTGGCCCGGAGAGTGTGTTGCTGAAAGAAATTTAAGAAAGCAAGTGCCCGCGAGGTTGTGATGTTGACTGAATCCTAGGTGGGTACGTGGGTCATCCGGGGTGATGGTGGGAATAAGGTTGGGGCAAAGCTTTAAAGCATGTGGGAAAATTTTCAAAGGCTGTGGATAATTTGCTTCCAACCAGGAACCAAAGGGGAAGTAAGTAAATCCCAGCACCAAGAGGATGAAAGAATCAGGTATAATAATCATCCTGAAAGGCTGAGGGGAAGAACAAGAAATGCTTAGAAGTTCTAGTGGAGTGTGTGAGGGATACAGGCACCTGCTTGCAGGACTGAGATGTACAGAGGAGCGGTGCAGTGAGTCCGTGTCCTGCGGAGGGCTGGATTCCACATCTGGAAAGGTCTGAGTGTGGGTGAAGGGCGTTGGGGTACAAGGTGGGCATGATGGAAAGAAATGGCTAGCGACTCAGAAGAACACAGAGGGGTTTGAGAACCCAGAACAGAAATAGAAGGAAGGACGACAAAGGCTTGGGCTGATGACAGTGGTAAAAGGTGGCAGGAAGAAAGGTCACTCATTAGTTGATTTTACAACTCTTACTATAACTTGAATGTAAATCTGTTTCTGTTAATGGAGACAGGAGCACTTAGTTATATCTGAAGCCAGACAGTTATCTCTGCCTGTGGCCACTTCCTGTCTAGAGGATGACCTTAGGTGGAAAGGTGGGCATGGGGGAACAGGAGGCACAGTGACTCACTCAGAGGTCTCTATGGAGAAACGGACAGCCTTGTGAACAAAGAAGTGGCACCTTATTCTTTAAGAATTACTAAGTGGGATGTTGGTGTTAAATGGCTCAACTGGAGTTATGGGTTTATCCAGGCTAGGTTTCAGGGTCAGGGTCAGCCTCCATTCTCAGTTTGTAGCTGGAGCAGAAGCCAAATACACCAGGCAGTGGTGAGCGGGAGGCTGAAGAAAGATGGGGGAGAATGAAGAAAGATAAGTTAGCCTACAATTTGTTGCACACACAGGGCACTGGAATTCTCTCCAGCTGTGGAAAACCATTCTACTTGAACCAGATCCCTGTTGCTTTGGGCAAGAATTCCTAAAACACTCCCCAGTCTAGCTCCCTTTAATTGCAGGACTGGGTGGAATTGAAGCAGCTGGACAGAGTGGCCTAGAGCAGCACAGTGTGACTACGTTTACATTGAGAACTCAAAGCACAAAAGTGCAAGTCCTTTAAAGATTAGTTAGACAGTTATGAATGTCAGCATCAAGCTGTTGACCCCACTAAAAAGAAGCAAATTCATGCCCCTCTCTGGAAAGCAAAACCTGACCTGAACATTCATCGTGTTCCTCCGATCTGCTTACACGGCCATTTGAAGAGGGGGGAGATGAACAGCTAATGGGGATGGGATATCCCGAAGCAGATGAAGACACGTGTTGTCTACAAATAAATCAGCAGGGCCAACAAGACATGGATCCTTGAAGCATCCTTAGCATTCAGTTTTCCTCTCAACAGGGAATCTTTCAAGAACACAGCAAATCAAACAAACATCTTACTGAAGTCAAGAAAAGAGAAGAAGGGAAACCTGGAAAACACTTAGATCACAATTGACCTTTTAAACCCAAGAAAAGATGAATGTGCTATATAAAGGCTAAATAATAATGATGCGAATAGCATCCAAAGGTTACCCTCTAGAGGACAATGGGATCGTGACATTAATAATACACATAGACTAAGATCAGAGGTCAGGTTTTCTTTGTGGGTTCCCTTCACTTTCATAATGCAAGAAAATGAGCCTGGCATTCTGTTTCTCAACCATGGCTTTTCCTACTGAATTATTTACCTTTTTTTATATCGTGATCTATTCAGGTATTACTTAAACAGTACCTTACATTAAACATAGGTAACTGTGAGTCCCATTGGGACAGCTATGCCAGGGGAAGAGGGCAAGGCAAAGTTACTACAGGCAAGAAAGTTATTTTCTTGTTGGGGAAATAAAGTTTCATTAGTATGAAAACATTTGATAACAACAGTAAAGAGGGTAAATGGAGTGCCAAATGAATGGTTAAAAGAAAAGCAGGTAACAAAATATGATTGTAAAGCTCCAATATTTGATAATAAAGTTATTTTCTCCATTTTGGGGCATGTTTATAACTATTATATTTCGATTCAAATTATAGCTGTATGAAACATTTTTTTCAAAAAATAGTTCTATGAAAGTATGCATAGTACTTTATTTTTTTTCTTTTTAAAGTAATATCTGAAAAAGGAAGGGCTCAAGGAAAACCATTTCAGGGAGATGTCACCATTTTCCAGCTTGACTTCCTACCCACATGCTCGGTGACACGTGTCTTCTCTCCTCCCTCCTGTCCGATGGGCTCTTGCAGGGACAAATGAGAGGATCTTAGTAAAACAAAATAAGAATCTGGATGAGGAAAGGCCCTTGGCTATCAAATAGGGCACCTGCCTTCAAAAGTTTCAATTTTATCCAAAATAATCGTGGTAAACAAATTATGATCTGTTTTAAAACACTTTTTATAGAGAAATTTTAAATACACTTTATGTAATATCAAGTTCTATCTACCTGTTATAGAATTTTTTTTTTATATTTAATGTATGGACTTCCTTCCCTTTATTCTTAACCATTTTAACCGAATGCTTCCAGATGCAACCAAAAGCCCATTTCCTCTACTTTGGCAATTGGTAAACAGAGATGCTTGAGGATATTTCCCTCCTAGGCTATGCAACTTTTAATTGTTATTAGGTATTTAGTAATGTGAATGGAAACTTAAATGGGAAACTTAGCAAACGTGGAATATGATTGTGTAAGCTCATTTTGTCTCTAATATTTTACTTGGTCTCCCATTTTTACAGCATCCATTAACTTAGGAACTTCATAATGAAAATCAATTCTAATTACTATCAACTTGAGGCAAGGTTGATATGTGAAGGTCCCCTCAAGTTAGTATTTACACTCGTTCAAATGTAGTTGATTCTTATCTACCATTTTAATACCAGAAAAACTTAATATAATAAAACTTGATATAATACATTTTTTTTTTCCTCTGCCTCTTACACCACTATTTATTTTGAAGTCTTGGGGATTTCAGACATCTGTTTTTCAGGCCCCAAAGCTAGGGTTGCCCTACAGTTGATGCACTTTTTAGAGCCAAACAATTATTTTCTAAACCCTGATTTCTATCCAAGAATTATTTTCTCCATGAAACAGTAATCATGATATACTTTTTCCAATAAAAATTCTCCAGCAATATATCAGGAGCTTTAGAAGTTTATGACTACAGAGGGAGGTCATTTAAACCAATGCAGCTCCATCCTGCCTTGACCTCTTTTCCAAAGAAATGAGCCTAGACATTATAAAACATCTTTTCACATTTAGACTTAAAAATAACTATGCAGACAAATGCGGGATTGCTTAAGAGCATGGGTTTGCATTCAGAAGGTTTGGATCTTTGCTCTTTCATTTACTAAACTGCCTAATCTTAAACTTCTCTCTTCTTGGGAAACAGGAATATTGGACACCAGACACAGTGCTTGTAAGGAATAAATAACACAAGTACGTGACACACCCAGTCCACCAGCACCAGCAGTGAGCATTGAACAGATGGTAACTTTATGTCATTTGAGTTGTACTAGCTTGAAGTTGCAATCTTTACATTTTGTTTTCTTTTTTAGTTTCATTTATAAAAATAGCCCCATGCAGGAAAAACTTTAGCAATGAAAACAGGGTAGGAAAAGTGACTCTCAGAAATGAAAGAGCCAAGGAATATATTATTTATACAACTATATGCACATATTATAGAAAATGTATGTTATATATTATGTAATTACAGTAATACGGTCATATATTTTATTCTATGTTTATAAATAATTATAGATTTTATTTCACTTACAGAAATATATTAATATTTAATCATTTCCAAGTGATTTCTTGTAAGTCAAAGGCCATTAAATAATGAAAACTTCCAATTTGTGATACAAATGTCGCAACATTTAAAATTTCCTGGACACAGAGTGTTGAAATAAAATGAGAATCACCTGAGGCCAAGTTTACAGAAATTGCAGGTAAATTGATGTCCAATAAAATTAACGAGATTTTGTAGAACAACTGGAAATATTTTCATTTCCCACAACATTCATTCCCACGGTAGTAGGTGATTCCTACAACCAGGTAAATTCAAGAGAGCAGGAAAAAATTGTATTAGCTATGAAACCAGAGCGTCCTCGTTGAGTCCTCTGAAGTTTTTCCACCCTCCACACCAATCTTTCTTTCTAAGATGCCTGGGAGCCCTATTAGGCAATGCTGAGGGCCTAACTAGGAAAAGTAGAAGCTACAATCAAATCCAAAGGGTGCAGTGCATGCCAAAAGGAGACACAGACTCTAGTAAGGATTATCAACCTAACACCAAGAATGTGGTGATGAGCAAAGTCAGTTTGAATCTAGCAAATTCAAGCTAGCAAGGTCATTTGCTACAAACAGTCTGGGAGTCACCTTGCTTATTCATTTTTTTCTTTTTTTATGTAAAAACTCATATTGGACATTAACTATATTGTGTATAGGCAGATTGGTCTTTTTAAAAAATAGACACTAAAGATTTTGAGTTTTATTCAGTCCCAAATGCAATGTACATATAAAATAAGTTCTGAGCAGAACATCAAATGAGAGCTTCAGAATATCTGTCTAGCAATAAGGTACAGGATTAATACAAGACCAGGCTTTATTAGAAGCAATAATTTATTTACTTTATTTTCTTTTAATTTTTTTGAGACAAAAGGCTCATTTTGTCGCCCTTGGTACAGTGCCATGGCACTTGGGCTCAAGTGATTCTCTTGCCTCAGCCTCCCAAGTAGCTGGGACTACAGGCGCCCACCATGACGCCCAGCAGAGACAGTGTCTCGCTCTTGCTCGGGCTGGTCTCCAATCCATGAGCTCAGGCAATCTGCCCGCCTCAGCTTCCCAGAGTGCTAGGATTACAGGTGTGAGCCACCGCACGTGGTCCCTACCCTAAAAGCAATAATTTAAGAGAGAAGGAGTCAACGGCTGACTTGGGGAAATAAACATAAAAATACAAAAGAAAGAAAAATAAGGAAATTTATTTTGGAAGCAGAATTGGACTAAAAATTGGCAACTGGTTGAATGTAAGTGATTTCTGATTAATCAATTTTTTCATAGTACTTAAAAGACACATTCAGGCTCGGCGCCTATAGCTCAGCAGCTGCAGCACTGGCCACATACACTGGGGCTGGCGAGTTTGAACCCAGCCCAGGCCCACCAAACAACAATGGCAACTACAACCAAAAAACAGCTGGGCATTGTGGGGGGTGCCTGTAGTCCCAGCTTCTCTGGAGGCTGAGGCAAGAGAATCACTTAAGGCCAAGAATTTGAGGTTGCTGTGAGCTGTGTGATGCCACAGCCCTCTACCAAGGGCGACATAGTAAGACTCTGCTTTAAAAAAAAGACACATTCAATATTTGTGGAATATACCACAGGGCACTTTATGCTTTGCCTAACTGTACTCTTCCCTGTTTGGAGCCAAAAGCCAAGGTTTTGAATTTTATGTTATTGAACTATGAGCAGGTGTTGAGCGTTGCCCCACGCACAAGTATCAAATGCCATGAGCAGAGAAATCTGGAAAGGAGAAGAATGAACCCAACTCACAACTTGATATTAACTCAGCAAAGCATGTCTTTGTTTCCCCTTTCCCCTGCGGCTGCATTTTTGGTTTAGTGACTCTCTGCCACCCACTTGCGGTCCTGAAGGGGAGGGCCACTCAGCAACTCCCTCCCCCCATTTCTCTCTGTGGCTTTTCCCTTTTCCCTTTTTTATAGACTGCTGGTCATTTTAGACATTCCCTCTTATGCAGTGTAACTGGAGGATTTAAAAGTCACCACTTTATATGCTCATTCATTCATTCATTTAAAAAAGCCATCACCTCATTCTGCCTATTTTTATTAGACTGTTTAAACTGTGGAGTAGTTCGTGTTTCCTGGATGAAGGGAAATAATGAGAATAAAACAAATAAATTAATGAATAAATAAATAAACGCTTAGTAGAAATTGGTTTGGATTGAACTGTGATTTCTCTTGGCCACGAGTAGCTACTCACGTGTCTCAAATAAGAGAGTAGCAGGACTTAGATACAGAAACAAAAACAGGCCAGTTAGGGCTTTAAAAAGAGAGTATATTTGTCCCCTTTGTTCCTTCCTAAGGGTTGTGGCCTGGGACAAAGGATGCTGCTGGGGGAGCTGAGTTTCCTGGTTGACTAAGCCCAGGTTCCTTCCATTAAAAAAACTTCATGTATGTTATTTTACACAAAATCTTCTGCTTCTCAAGATTCTGTGAAAAAACACTTTGCAGCAGAATATCTGGGCCTTGTTGACTTTTACCTTCAGATTCCTCAGCACAGGGTGAGCAGCTTCAGATTCAGCCCCATTGTCTGTAACAGGGATGGTTTTATTTGTTTGTTTATTTGGGAGTGTGGGCCAAGCTATTCCATAGATTTTCCTGAATTTTCTTCCCTTATCTCCATATACAATGTTCTGTTTCTGCAGCTATGCTCTTTCATTGCTTGGTACACAAGTCATCTACAGCGTCCGTCACATCATGTTCTAGTTACCTGCTTATAAAGAAAATCCTTACTGCTGATTCATGCAGCGTGGAATTCACAAATGAGTGAAATCTCCATTTTAATTATAGCATGTGAAATAATGACAGCAAAAAATATGCTTCTTCATATTTCAAGACGAGCAATTGCCATCTGTACGTTCAGATTTTACTGTATTTCTTATTACCAGGATGTATGACTTTAAGTTCATGTCTGTCCATGTTGCAAAGGGAAGAATACAATATGAATTGATACCTTCTCATCATACAGAATTGGGATTTATTAAAAAAAAAAACTCTGTCATAAATAACAGTAATGTTATCTGAAAATAACAGAGTTAATACAAAGACTGGAATTCAAATCTCAACTCTTTTGTAGCTTTGCAATCATGGGTGATTGTTTTAGTCATGGTTTTGTCATTTTAGAAGAAACTAGCAATAGAAAGCGGCACATAGGATTAATATAGGGATTAAAAAAATTTATATGAAAGTGCTTAAAACCATAAAGTGTTGTGTAAATATTTATTGTTAGAGTAGTTGAGCAAGCATTGGTCTCTACCATCATGCTCTGAAGAAAGTATGTTGTTCTTTTATCTTGTGTGATATGCAAACAAAAGCTGATCTTTCAGTAAACCACATTCTCAAAAGATCATTTCTCTTTACTCATAAAAATTGATGAGGATTTGTAAATATTTGGGAAGGAAATGTCAACCTTTTTAAAAATAATTATAATGTGATAATTGTAATTTAATGGTTTATACATTCTGGCTATAGATCTCTACTGGATTTCACAGACAGCATTAGACATTTAGAAAACTGCAAGGCATGTTTGTTAATTTTTGAATTTTTTAAAAGGTGCTTTCCATCCTAGGGATGTAAGGATGATTCAAAATATGTGAATCCACAAATTGATTCAGTGCATAAACAGAAGCAAAAACAAATGATTATCTCAATAGATGCAGAAAAAGCATTCATCAAGATTCAACACTTTTTCATGATAAAAAACATCAACAAACTAGGCATAGAAGGAACGTACCTCAAAATTATAAGAGCCATGTACTATCTGACAAACCGACAGTCAACATCAAGGTGAATAGGGAAGAATTGGAAACAATCCCCGTAAGAACTACAGGAAGAATAGGGTACCCTCTCTCGCCACTTCTATTCACCATAGTGCTGGAAGTCCAAGTCAGCCATTAGGCAAGAGAAAGAAAGAAAGGGTATCCAAGTCAGGAAAGAGGAGGTCAAATTACTGCTCTTTGGTGATGACAGGACCTTGTATCTAGAAAACCATTAAGGTTCTACAAGGAAACTCCTAGAATTGGTAAACAAATTCAGCAGAGTATCGGGATACAAAATCAATGTGCATAAGTCAGTAAACCAGTAGCATTTCTTCATACCAATAACAGTCAAGATGAGAGTCAGATCAAAGACACAATACCATTCACACTAGCTACAAAGAAAATAAATACCTACAAATACACTCAACTAAAGAGGTTAAAGATTTATACAAACAGAACTACAAAACACAGGAAAGAAATTGCAGATGATACTAACAAATGGAAAAACATCTCATGCTCATGCATTGGCAGAATCAACATTGTTAAAATGTTCATACTACCCAAAATTGCTCAGATTCAATGCAGTCCCTATCAAAATACCAGCATCATACTTCATAGACCTAAAAAAAAACAGAACAGACCCCAAATAACCAAAGCCATCTTAAGCAAAAGGAACAAATCTGAAGGTATCACATTACCAGATTTCAAATTATAGTATAAGGCTATAGTAACAAAAACAGTATGGTATTGGTACAAAAATCGAGACATTGACCAATGATACAATACCATCTACCTATAACAACTGATCTTCTGCAAAGCAGACAACAATGTACCAGGGAAAAGAAGCCCTATTAAATTAATGTTGCTGGAAAAATTGGGTAACCACATGCAGAAGAATGAAACAGTATCTGTATCTCTCACCACTCACAAAAATTAATTCAAAATGGATAAAAGACTTAAATGTAAGGCATATAAGACTGCTAGAAGAAAATGTTGGAAAAATTCTTCCAGATATTGGCCTAAGCAAAGAATTTATGAAGAAGAACTCAATGATGATCATAGCAACAACGAGAATAAATAAATGAGACCTGATTAAATTTAAAAGCTTCTGCACAGCTAAGGAAATAATCAACAGCACAAATAGGCAGTTAACAGATTGGAAGAAAATATTCACATGCTATACATCTGATAAACAGCTAATGACCAGAATCTACAAAGAACTCAAGCAAATCCACAAGAAAAAAAATAATTAAAAAGTAGGTAAAGACATGAACAGAAACTTTTCAAAAGAACATAGACAAATGGCCAATAAACATGAAAAATACAGACCAGAACTTTAAGGAAGCAGACAGGCTTACACACTGGTTTTTCCTGAAAACAGGAGATTCCCAGTTTACCTCAGTTGGCATAATAAGGAAATCCCCCACTGCTTTACACCCTTACAAAAAAGTAACCTGACATAACCTCATGTTTATTAATCAGCTTTTTTCCCTATTGTTTTGTCTCCTTGTTTCTACCTTACAAAGCCCACTGTTCTGCCATTGCCCACTCAGAGCTCTTAGTCTGTTTTGTAGAATGGAGGATTCCCTAACTCATGAATGGTTCATAAAAGCCAATTAGATCTATACATTTGTTGTACTTTGTTGACAGTTCAGAGGTTATTCATTGTGTTCGTTCAGTCTAATATTATTCTCCTTCATTCTGGTCAATTTGTGGTGATGTGCTTGCTGTTTTTCCTATGCTTTTTGTGCTATTAAGAGAAGGAAGAGCAGCAATCACTGCTGTATTCCATTTGTAAGATGCTCAGAGTTGTTCTGAACTGGGAATCAAATTACAAAGAACACCATGACCTTCAGGAACGCGCCAGACACAGGCCATGATACTACCACTGAAACAGTCGTAATGAATGGATGGAGCCTGCCCTAGGGGCCTAAGAGAGTGGCCCAGGCCTCATGGCAATCTGGTTCCCCCATTTCTGAGAGAACTACTACTGTTCTGATCTCTCCATCGGCCCTTCTCAGTCTTCATTGCTCCTGATCTCTATGGGATAGGACACGATGGAATGATTTTTTTTTCTTTGTCACTAATCTTGCCAAATAAAAGCGTTCAACTCTTGCCTGAGAGAAAACTTCTAAATCAATTTCCAGGAATGATTTGTCCCAGTCTTCAGTCCAAGTGCTTGCTTTCTTTTTCTCTTTATCAATTCAACTCCACTGGTACAAAAACAGATACGCAGTCAGAGAAGCAAAGCCAGTTACTTTCCTTCATGTCCTAGTTTCTGTAGAGAACATCACCTATTTCCCAGTCACCAAGGCTTGCCACTTTGCAGCAACACCTCATCTAAACACCAGATAAATCCTCTTTCTTACTTCCATCTGTAATGTCTTCATGGTTTCTGCCTGAGTTCCTAAATTTCCAATTTGTCGTCATTTTCCTTTCCCCTACTCATCCTCATTCCCAAGATCATTCCTAAAACAGAGTCACTCATTACAGAGTCACAACAGATCAAAAAAAAATTTACGATCGTTCTCCATCATCTTTGGAGGTAATCAAAGTACTTAGGTTGACATTGAAGACTTTATTCTCTTATCTTCAATTATCTTTACTTCGGTTCATCTCCTACTGCTCCCCTACAGATTTCCTTTGCTCAAATCAAAGCCAATATCATTTGATGGAAATGCTCTATGCTTCCCACGCTCATTCCCTTGGGTACTCTGTACTTCCTATCCTCTCTCCCTAGGTAGTTCTTCCCTTGTCCAGTGACACCATCTCCATGAAGGCTTCCTAATTTCCTTCAGTCATTCCCTCTTCTGATGTCCCATGGCATTGTGTTTGAGACCTTTCTACGCCACCAGTATATGTTCTTCTTCTTTTAAACATACTGGTGTATGCATCCCGGTAACATTACTGCGCTGTGTGGTCTTGGGGGGTCAGGGTTGTTCTGCCCGTGGGGGGAAGCAGCTTCTGGACTCTGTGCTGATTCCACTAATGCAGCTTTATCCACAGCACTTTGGAGCAGCTACTTTGACAATCAGCTGTGACACAAGAGCCTTCCTTTATTACCACTGCATATTAACTTTTGAGATTTTATTTTATTTCATTTATATACAGGAGGTACCAAAAATGTAAACACATGTTAAGGAAGGAAAAAACTGTATTAAAATTGTAATATTTAAGTAGTATTTGACTTCTGCCATTATAAGAGATACAAGATCACAAAAGTTATTGGTATATACTAACACAGCATTTTCCTTTCTTAAAATGTACGTACATGTTTTGGCACCCTCTGTATGTTAAACAGTTTCTTATTTTCAATCACAGGAAAAGGATCCTAAATGTTCCTCTCAAGAAGGAATGGAATCTCAGAAAGAAAGTGAGGAAGAGAGGGCGGAGCTCTAGGCATCCCTGAGACTTAATCATTAGAGCTTTGTGAAGATGGGGGGGCGCAGCAGAGGCTTAGAATCCAAAGACAAGTTCCTGCTCCTGCAGCCTCAGTCTTGTCTACAGGAAAGAAGGTTTCAAGTAACTTATGACTAATTAAGACCATTGGGTTACTTTTGTGGTTTAACCTGAATGTGAACTTGAAGCTATACAGTGAGGAAACTGAGCTTCATGCAAGGGCATAATGAGCATTTACTCTCTGGTGAATGTTCTTCAGCCTCACTTAGACAGACAAAAAAGGGAGTGGAGAGCTTGATTTTTGAAAGCCAGGAGCCACACAGATATTCCTAACACAATCATCAACAAACAGTTTGTTTTTATTGATTCTTTTCTAGGTGCCATGCTCTGACCTGGCACTAGGTATTACGATGTGCTATTTAATCTCCTTGAACTCAGCATTACTTTTCCATTTTATAGATAATGAGATTGAATCTGAGAGAGCAATTAATTAATTATCAGGTAATTAATAAGGCCTAGCTATGAGGTTCTGGAAAACAACTTCAGGGAGGTAAAATCGTAAGCCATAGATACAGTAACAAATGCGTGCGCTTTGTTCAGCACTGAGAAGTGGACACAGTACAAATAGTAATGGCTCTATAGATGGCCACAGATAAAAAAGGTAGTCTCTAAGTACAAACACCACCAATCAGAAGATCGTCTTTGTGTACAAATAGCTCTTCTTCTGGCTTTGCCGTCAAAAGCTATTTTCTTTTTTTTTTTTTTTTAATTTGAGAATTTTCCTTTTCTTAAAATTACACATTTATATGATGGCACAGATGTTTAGGTTACATTGTTTTCAGTTCTAAGGTAAAGATCAAGTTGTAGCTGAGCCTTTCACCCCTCACATTGTGCACCTTAGGTGAGATCCTGCCACCAGGTGGCGTGCCAAACACCCTCACATTGTGCACCTTAGGTGAGATCCTGCCACCAGGGGGCGTACCAAACACCCTCTCATTGTGCACCTCAGTTGAGACCCTGCCAGTTGCCCTTCCTCCTTCCCCCTCTTCTCCCCTACCCCCTGCTAGGGTATATTTGTGTTTTTTCCTTTGTGTGGGCGTGGGGGTATTCATAGATGCGTTTCATATTAGTATTGAGCACATAGGGTATTTTTTTTCCATCTTGAGGTACTTTACTAAGAAGAATGTTTCAGCTCCATCGAGGTAAACACAAAAGATATAAAGTCTCCATCTTGTCTTATGTTTGAATAGTACTCCATGGTACACATATATCACAGTTTGGTAATCCATTCCTTGGTTGATGGGCACTTGGGTTGCTTCCAGTCTTGGCAATTGTGGATTGAGCTGCAATAAACATTCTGGTGCAAATGTCCTTGTGGTAAAATGATTTTTGTCCTTCTGGGTAGAACTAATAATGTCAAAAGCCATTTTCAAACGCAAAAAAACAAGCAATATTTTTAAATGCTCTGAAGTCTAGGGATATTTCACAGTTTTATGGAGAAAGTCTAGGTTAAGGTTACCTTTTGATATTAAGCTCAAGTGTCGCTGATGGTGAATCAGAATTTTCCATAGGCATACCTGATAGGAAGATACTTTGCAGTATGTTTTCTTGGTTACTGCTCTTTGTCAATCACATCTGAAGCTTTGAAAAGAATGTTTAGTTTTCTGATTTTTCACTTGATTTGAGGAATGTAAAGATTTTTGAAAACATAACAGTATTATTTCTTCTTGCCAACACAAAATCCACGTGACTGTGGTCATTTCATTGATGCGCGATGCAGGAATAGAATTTAGCAATTTATAGGTAAAGCTATGAAATTTGTAATGTCTTTAAACTGAAAGGTTTTAAAATGCAGTTGGGACCAAACTATTTTCTGATATATAATTCAATTATATTTTATTGTTTATAAATTGAAGGATGGGAAATAAAACATAAATCCAGATAATTATTTTATCTCTAGGAAAGCATAAATTCTATAGTATTAAGCAACTTCAAAACCCTTTTATGTGTTTAATGATGTGATTGTAATAAAACTAGATTGAATAAACTGCTTGTTGTTTCATGTTTCCCTGAGAAGACAATTTCATCAAGAAAAGAGAAGTTGCACTGTGTGAAGATGTGATCAGAAATGTTTCTGCATTTAGATTGCAAAATGGTTGAACACAACAGTACTTGGGAAAATTGCTTCTCTGGTGTATCCACATAAATGATCACACGAAGCACGGATTGACAGTATGAGCTGCAAGAGATGAGGCCAACCACAGGTGCAGGATAGCCCCGAGCACCTCTCACAGAGTCCTTTTATTGAGAAGATACATAATGGGCAGAAAGATTACTAAACAAAGACATG
Organism: Perodicticus potto; assembly: GCA_963574655.1. Taxonomy (NCBI): domain Eukaryota; kingdom Metazoa; phylum Chordata; class Mammalia; order Primates; family Lorisidae; genus Perodicticus; species Perodicticus potto. The sequence goes on from CAUYRH010180801.1 coordinate 27,888, forward strand.
CAGGGGCTGCATGTTCAGGGACCATGTGCTTTAGGGGCTACGTGCTCAAGAAAATGATCTCATATGGGTAAACAAAAGGTGGTAGAAAGTTATATACTCAAGGAAATGATTTCCAAAAATAATTTCCTTCCCTAATTCTTCAAGGAACTATCATGAAATGCTTAATGCTTAACATCAGCCTTACTATTGCGGGACCAATGTTTGCTCCTCCGGGATTACTGAGTTACTGGGTGGCTTGCCTCCTAGTGATAAGAGATTTCCAGGCTTGCCAGAAGAATGTCTTATTCTCAGCAATTCCTCCAATGAGTTTTGAGATTGTTACTGTTATAATAAGTATGATATTCAATCCTTTACATTGTACTGTAAATATGATGCTCGGTCCTTTGCATTTCTCTTTTAGTTTAGAACCCCGAGTTTCCATTTTTATATTTTTAGCAAAAATATTTTCCTTATGTCTTAACTTTGCATCCTTAACTTTTTCTGTAAGATACTATTTTTGTATTGGGCTTATTATTAGAGACTTGAGTTCTGGAAACTTGTGAGCTTCAAATTCAAACTGGCCTTCAAATTCAGTGGAAATCAATTTCTTGTAAATTCCCTTTCTCATTCCGCAGGGAGCCAGGTTTTTAGAATAGTACTATCTCTTCATGTTTTCTTTCTTGCCCATTCTTGTGCCAGTGCTGTGGTGTTTGCTTTTTACCCATCTGTATCTTTGTATTTAAAGTACGTAGTTGGATCTTATTTGTTTCTTTCACCCAGTGTGTTAATTTTTGTCTTTTGTGTGTTTAGTCTTAATTAATGTAATTAGTGGTATAATTAATTAATTATTGTGTTATTAATTAATTTATTATTATTAATTAATAACTAATTATTTTAAATTAATCAGTGGTATAATTGCTATTTATTTTTAAAATACTCTTCTTTATTTGGTGTTCCTTTTGCTTGGTTTGTTTGTTCATTTGTTTTGAGACAGTGGTTCATTCTGTCACCTATGCAAGAATGCAGTGGCCTGATCATAGCTCACTGCAGCCTCCTGGGCTCAAGTGATCTCCTGCCTCAGCCTCCCAAGTAGCTGGGACTACCGGCATTCACTATACCTGGCTAATATTTTCTTTGTTTTTGCAGAGACAAGGTTTCATTTTGGCTCAGGCTTCTCTTGAACTCCTTGTCTTAAGCGATCCTCTGGCTTAGGCCTCCCAGGGTGCTAGGATTGAGCCTCCTTATAGGATTATAGGCCTGAGCCACCTGCGCCTGACTCTATTTGGTGTTCTTTATCTCCTCTTTCCTGAATTCTTTTCAGATTAATCAAATGTTTTTATTATTGTATTTTTTCTCCTCTATTAACTTTTTCATTTTCCTTTTTTATGCTGTTTAGTGGTTATCCTTGAATATATATTTCAATATGGATCCTTGGAATGCACACACACAATGTAAATTTCTAGTTCTAGGATTACTTAGATAAAACAAGATATCATAACATTTATATTATTACAGAATAATTTTTAAGGTAGAGACAAATATTCTAAAATTAACAGAATTGATGACATGATTTTAGATCTTTTAGTTTCACACATTCACTGGAAGAGCACCTGCTGCTATCCTGAATCACAGCACCAATTTCCTTATATTACATGCATTACAATTTCAGGTGGGCTTAACAAGGACTTTAGAATTTTATGTCAGAATTTCATACTGGTAATGCAAATTATCAATTCCATAAAATAATTATGTTAGAAACACAACAGTCAACAGAAGCACCATCCATGTTACCACAGGGGGTTTCCACAGAGAGTTGGGAGAAGTTTCATGTTAAGCAACATTGGTCATTTCAGTCCCATTGACTTTTTCCACATTAATATGAGTGTACAAATGATTAGGTTACAATGCTTACATTTATTAGGGAACGTGCTTGTTGTAGTTGTGCTTCTCACCCAGGAGGTGTGCCATACACCCTAACATTGTGCCCATTAGGTGAGAGCACACCAGTTCCCCTCTCTCCTCCCCCCACCAAATTGAATTACATTGAGTGTTTCTCTTGTGTAACCAGAATTTCTGCTTTCTCTTAGTTTCTCTACTGGCTTCATATTAGTATTGAATATGTGTATAGTATTGAATATTAGTGCCTATTATGTGAGAGCACATCAATCTCCTCTCCCTACCCCCCTTCCAACATGAATTAAATTGAGTTTTCTCTTGTGTGGTTATGTATTAGTTTCTTTCTTTCTTCCTTCCTTCCTTTCTCCCTTTCTTTTTCTTTTCTTTTTTTATTTTTTGAGATAGAGTCTCTGTCTCCCTGGGTAGAATGCTATGACGTCACATCTCACAGCAACCTAAAACTCTTGGGCTTCAGAAATTCTCTTGCCTCAGCCTCCCAAGTAGCTGGGACTACAGGCACCCACCACAACACCCAGCTATTTTTTGTTGCAGTTGTCATTGTTGTTTGGCTGGCCCAGGTCAGGTTCGAGCCTGCCAGCCTTGGTATATGTGGCTGGTGTCATAACCACTGTGCTATGGGCACTGAACCATGTATTAGTTTCTCTACTGGCTTCATTTTAGTATTGAATACATTAGATCCTTGCTTTTCCATTCTTGTGCTACTTACTGAGAAGAATGTTCTCCAACTCTACACAGTTAAAACAAAAGATGTAAAGGCTCCATCTTTTTTATGGCTGAATAGTATTCCAATGATGTAACTATATCACAGTTTGTTAATCCATTCCTGGGTTGATGGGCACTTGGGTCATTTCCACATCTTGGCAATTATAAATTGAGCTGTGATAAATGATCTAGTACAAATGTCCTTATGACAAAAGGATTTTTTTTTCTTCTGGGTAGATGCCTAGTAGTGGGATTACAGGATCAAATGGGAGGTCTGTTTTGAATTCTTTGAGGATTCTTCATACTTCTTTCCAAAGAGGCTCTATTAATTTTTTGTCCCACCACTAGCGTGAAAGCCTTCCCCTCTCTCCACATCCACACCAGCATCTGCAACTTTGGGACTTTGGGCTAATCTTACTGGGGTTAGGTGATGTCTCAGGGTGGTTTTGATTTGCATTTCTGTAATGATTAGGCATGATGAGCATTTTTTCATGTTTGTTGGCCATTCATCTGCCTTTAGTCCATTGATTTTTAAAAATTGGGATATGATTTACAGCTATCCCTAAGTAAAGCCCAAGTGAGAAAAGCATTGAATATGGGAAAAAAATAGAATACTCATTTGGATAACCTCCAATAAAATAATTTATTTCTGATATACAATAAGAGGAATAATGCCATGTGAGTTTGAAGAAAAGTTAACAAATTGCTAAAGCTTTTTGGTTCATTTTCTTATAGCTAGGGCCTTTACAAAATGAACCACCTAATCAAGTGCTATGTTTGATTTCCTTTTCCGTAATCTTTTTTTAATTTGTTTTATTTTTAAGCAACTATGTGTATATTATTTATTCTTTTAGGTAGAGATAATAGCTTAAATGAAGTTGTCAATGACTTAGAATGATTGTTTCTTTGACAAATGTAATTTTAAAAACCTCTGGGTTCTTATGTGAAATTCCCCTGAATGTAGTTATTTAAAAAATATTTCCTGGCTTGGCGCCTATAGCTCAGCAACTAGGGCGCTGGCCACATACACAGGGGCTGGCCCAGGGTCTGCCAAACAACAATGACAATTACAAAAAAACAGTAGCAGGGCATTGTGGTGGGCACCTGTAGTCCCAGCTACTTGGGAGCCTAAGGCAAGAGAATCGCTTAAGCCAGTGGTTCTCAACCTTCCTAATGCCGCGGCCCTTTAATACAGTTTGTCATGTTGTGGTGACCCCCAACCATAAAATTATTTTTGTTGCTACCTCATAACTATAACTTTGCTACTATTATGAATCATAATGTAAATATTTGATATGCAGGATGGTCTTAGGCGACCCCTGTGAAAGGGTCATTCTACCCCCAAAGGGGTTGCGACTCACAGGTTGAGAACCGCTGGCTTAAGCCCAAGAGTTTGAGGTTTCTGTGAGCTGTGATGCCACAGCATTCTACTGAGGTTGACAAAGTGAGACTCTGTCTCAAAAAAAAAAAAAAACAAAATTTCCATGGGAAATTACACATGTGGCTTTCTAATGTATGTTATTTGGAAAATAAGGCATCACCTAAAATAATAATATCTGCTTTAAAATCCCCAGGCTAGTAAAAGATATTTGGTAAAGCATGCATTTTTTTCAACCTAATTCCAAAATCTTGCTGTATGTCGAGACCTAACCTATGGATTCTCCTTCAGACTCTGTAGGGGATACTACACAGTCTCTGAGTGTCAACAATTATACTACCTGTTCATAGACATGAATGAAACTATGTGCCCTGAGACTAATTATGAATTTCTGAAAATAGGACTTGAATATCATTTAAAAAAGGATCAGATTTTCCTCCTAAAAGAATAGGAATGAACAGAATGAATGAGCAATTTAAAAACACAGATCTACAGAAATAATATGAGAAAACTGAGTGGTACAAGAAATTATCAAGAAACCAATTTTCAATTTGAATATTCAGGAGAGGAATATCAGTGTTAAAGCAATAATCATATAAGAAATTTTGACTTTGTTTCTTGAGGCAGGATCTTGCTCTACTGCCTGGGTTAGTGCTTAGTGACATCATCACAGCTCACAGCAACCTCAAAGGAGGATCCTGGGCTCAAGTGATCCTCCTGTCTCAGCTTCCTGTGTAGTTGAGACTACAGCCATGGGTTACTGTACATGGCCCATATATGGTAACTTTAAAAAAAGTAATCCATTATAAGAAATGCCATTGCTAGGGTAATTGTTAAAAAGCAATGGTATCGGAATCTTCTTACGCTCACTATAATTCTTTTTTAAAAATTTATATACCTTAGGAAAATGGGAATATTTAAATTTTATGAAAATCTCTGAAACTGAATGCTGATTTATTTACATTTACTATTTGGGTATGGTTCTGGCTTTTCATGTGGTGGGGTGGAGGGTCCCCAAGCTCCTCTGTTTCTGCAGATAATTATGAATGGGTGGTTCTGGAAGGGGGCAGTCATTGTTAGGGGTATCTGGCAGCAGATAGTGGGGTTTTAGTTACTGGAAAGACCTAAGTGAAAAGAGAAGCAGAAGATCCATTTTTTCATATGTTTGTTAGCCATTCATCTGTCTTCCTCAAAGAAAGTTCTGTTCATGTCTCTTGCCCAGTGGTAGATGGGATTGTTTGCTCTTTTTTCTTGATTAATTTGAGTTCTCTATAGATCCTAGTTACCAAGCCTTGTCATATTTGTAATAAATAGATATCTTTTCCCATTCTGAGGGTTGTTTACTTGCCTTGATTGTTGTGTCCTTAACTGTGCAAAAGCTTTTCAGTTTAATTAAGTCCCATTTGTTAATTTTTGTTGTTGCTGCAATTGCCATAGAAGTCTTCTTCATAAAATCCTTCCCCAGACTGACATCTTTAAGAGTTTTCCCCACTCTCTCTTCTATGATTTTTTTTTGTTTGTTTCATGCCTTAGACTTAAATCTTTTATCCATCTTGGATCAATTTTTGTTAGTGGTGAAAAGTGCAGGTCCAGTTTCACTCTTTTACCTGTGGTTATCCAGTTCTTCCAACACCATTTATTGAAAAGAGATTCTTTTCCCCAGTGTGTGCTTTTGTTCAGTTTATCAAAGATCAGATGGCCATAAGACATTGGTTTCATCTCTTGGTTTTCTATTTAGTTCCAAATGTCTGTGTCTGCATTTTTTGTGCTGATACCATACAGATGCTGGTGTGGATGTGGAAAGAGGGGAACACTTTTACACTGTTAGTGAGATTGCAAACTAATATGGCTTCTTTGGAAAGAAGTAAGGAGTATCTTCAAAGAACTCAAATTAGATCTCTCATTTGAAGCTGCAATCCCACTACCAGGCATCTACCCAGAAGAAAAAAAAAGCATTTCATCATAAGGACATTTGCACTAGATTGTTTATTGCAGTTCAATTTACATTGGTCAAGATGTGGAAATGCCCATCAACTCAGGAATGGAATAACAGACTGTGGCATACCATGGAATACTATTCAGCTATAAAAGAAGATGGTGACTTCACATCTTTTGTATTAGCCTGGATGGAGTTGAAACACATGCTGTTCAGTAAAGAATCACAAGAATGGAAAAGCAAATTTCCAATGTACTCAACACTAATGTGAAACCAGTAGACAATCTAATTCATGCCCACATAGGAGAAAAACTCATTTCCATTCAAGCTGGAGGTAGGGGTACAAGGAAGGGAGGAAGAGGGGTTTGGGGTTCTCCAACTTAATGGGAACCATGTAGGGGTATATGGCACAACTTTTGGGTGCAGGACATAGTATGAGAAGGATCAGTACAATGTAGAAAATTACAATACATATTCTAATTTTTTTGAGGAGTAAATGAAATAATTTAATATACAATTAGGATTAGGCTCACAAACTTTTCAAAAAGTGCAGATTTTTTTCTTAAAGTTAGTATCTGAAACTACTCTCTAAGCTAATTATAATTCTTTTTAAAAAATTCAAGGATTAAATTGAAAAATTTCTTTGAAAAGGTCAAGGAACTTTTGTTCTTTCTCTGCTTTATTGAAATAAAAAACATTGACCTCAAAAAAGTGCAAACTACAAATCCAAACCAAGTGTTTTGCAGCCTCTCCATCTTGCTGTTGTTCACAATGAGTAATGTGATTATTGATGAGCCTAGCACAGCCCGATGTCGAGCTGCTATAGCTACAGAAAAGGCTGAAGACGGACTCCCATGAGCTGCATGTTGTAGGGAGCTGGTGAGCGAGCATCAGTGGAGAAAGTGTGCCTGAGATGAGGAGATTGACTTGGCATTTACAGAAAAAAGATTGCCCGAGGTTCAAAAACCTGGGGGTTCATCCCGTGGCAATGGTGCCACTGAAACTTTTATAAAATTTAAAATTGTTTTGATTCACGATCACATAGCAGTCTTGCCAAGTGAAGCTACTTTAATTTGGTGAACTCAGACATTGGGCCCTATTTTTATTTCTAAATTTATTACACTTCTCAAATTTAACTCAGTTCAAGAATCGTTAGACCGATGCGCCTTGTGAGGTGAAGATGCATTTAGCTCTGCCAACTTCAGAAGCCTTTGGAAGGAGCTGGGTGTTAATAGAAAAAGTTACGGCTGTGCTGACTTCAGTTTGAGAGCATAGAAAGAAATTTGGTTCTGTTATGTTAAGCTGCAATTTCTAGTTCATGATACCACTTTTTCTGTTGTAAATCCACAGAAGTGTTTTTTTGTTTTGTTTTGTTTTGTTTTGAGACAGAGCCTCAAGCTGTCACCGTGGATAGAGCGCTGTGGCATCACAGCTCACAGCAACCTCCAATTCCTGGGCTCAAGTGAGTCTCTTGCCTCCGTCTCCCAAGTAGCTGGGACTACAGGCGCCCGCCACACGCCTGGCCATTTTTTGGTTGCAGCCGTCATTGTTATTTGGTGGGCCCGGGCTGGATTTGAACCTGCCAGCTCAGGAGTATGTGGCTGGCGCCTTAGCCTGTTGAGCCACAGGCGCCGAGCCCACAGAAGTGTTTTGATAAAGGCAGATATTATCACTTTTAGCTTATAGCTATGTAAAGTTCACCAAAGTATCTCAAAGGTTTTTAGCATTATTATTACTTTCTCTCCTATCAGATGGGAATTGTGTGAATTCCATTTAAACATGAAATAACTCAAATTGTTGCTGATAATAATCTTTTTTTTTTAGTGCTATAATTCAAGTTTTTTCTTGGTGTGTGCAATTTTTGGCCGGGGCCGGGTTTGAACCGGCCACTTCCAGTATATGGGGCCAGCGCCCTACTCCTTTGAGCCACAGACACCGCCCTAATTCAAGTTTTGTTTCTCCACAATTGTGAGATCTCAGCAAAAGCGAACAGGGTGAAGTCAAATCTAGTCATCTGGCTCCAAGTTAAATTTAAAATTTAAATGGCATTTCTTAGTAACTGTTCTGACTAAAAGTTACACAGAATAACATCTAAAACAGTGGTTATTAGAATAACATCCTAATATAGTGAAAGGCTCATTAGCATTTATCAGAATGTCTCACACCCAAAGACTATCATGCCCTTCATTAAATTAGCGCCTTTGACCCAAAGGTTCAAGTGTAAGAATTAACAAGAATAGCATTTTGCATTAAACCCAAAAGTCCGTGACACATCAGATCGGTCAGCATCCCTTCGTATGCACTTGGTTAGTATTGTTTCTTTCCTTTTCATTAAAAAATTGTTAATCTTTTACATTAATGTGATTAAGGAATATGTTTTTCTGCTTCCTATACATGTAAGTATTTCTAGAATCCCATTCACAAGCTACCAGAAAGCTCAAGAAACTTTTTCTCCTTCCTTTGCTTTGTTGAAAAAGGGACCAGTGACTTCCAAAAACTGTCAAAGTACAAACCCAGCCTCTCCATCATGGTATCGTTCATGATGAACAATGTGATTATTGACGAGCCTGACACAGTGTAAGATCTTAGAGCCTTTCTGAAATGGTTATATTATTCAGATGCAGACAATATACCACGCAATCAGAAGAGTTTCATTTCAGTTTCAGAGTGCTCACCGGGCCTCTCACTGACAGTGCCATGACAGATGGAGCTTTCCCGCTTTCTGTGCCTAATTTTCCTCATCTATAAGATTGAATTATGAATAGCATTAGCCAAAAGCTAATAGCCCAAAAAGAGCATCTGATAGAGCATGGTGGCTCACACCTATAATCCTACCACTCTGGGAGGCCAACGCAGGTGGATTGCTTGAGCTCAGGAGTTAGAGACCAGCCCGAGTAAGAGGGAGACCTGGTCTCTACTAAAAATAGAAAAATTAGCCAGGGTAGTCTCAGTTACTTCAGAGACCGAGGCAAGAGAATCGCCTGAGCCCAAAAGTTTGAGGTTGCTGTGAGCTGTGATATCACGGCACTTTACCCAGGGCAACATAGTGAGACTCTGTCTCAAAAAAGAAAAGAAAAGATAAAGGGAAAGAAAAATTAGATTGGTGTGGTGGTGGGTGCCTGTAGTCCCAACTACTCAGAAGGCTGAGGCAGGAGGATCACTTGAGCCCAAGTGTTTGAGGTTGCTTGAGCTATGATGATGCTACGTCACTCCACAGTGACAGAATGAGACTCTTTCTCAGAAAAACAAAAATAAAAACGTAAAAAACAAAAAGGAATCAGATGATACAATAGATATGAATAAACTTTGTTATGTGAAAAGCCAAACTTATTTTGTTTGTTTGTAGATGTAGCAGTAAAAATTTCTCATATTTCAATATTTTGAAATTAATAATAAAAAAGAAATTGATCTTTCTTTTACATCCATTATAGATTTCTTAAACCTACTGTTTAAACTTGTTTTAATTGAAATCTTTTCTGAGATCCCGTAGATTCAAATGCAGTAACAAATAATGAAGGCAAATCCTGTATATGTTTCTAGAATTTTCCCCAATATTGGCATCTTCCAAAATTGGGTACATCAACACAACCAGGATACTTACATTGATCTCATCCAGACTTACCCAGTTTTACTCACACTTACGTGCACATGTGTGCACACACATGCATTTAGTTTCGTACAACAAGTATAGGTTTATGTATTGATCACTGCAGTCAAGATAAAGGATATTTCCACTACCAGAACGATCTCTCCCAGAGCACTGTTGCTACCAAACCCACCTCTTGCCTCCCTCCTGTATCGCTAATCTATGTTCTATTCCTATCTATCTTCCGGCATCCAAAAATGTTATATCAATGGAATCATACAATATATAACATTTAGATTTGACTTTTTTTTTTTTTTTTTGCTTAGCATAACTCCACAGAGATTCACTCTCGTTACTATTTGTATCAATAGTTTGTTTCTTTTTCTTTCTGAGTAATACTCCATGATAGGGCTGGAATGCATTTTGTTTAAACACTCGCTGTTGAAGGATATCTGGATCAATTTCAGTTTGGGGCTATTATGAATAAAGCTGTTATGAGCATTGATGTACGGGGTTTTCTGTGTGTAAGAAAGCAACTTTCCTTTCCTCTGGGATAGATGTCCAGGAGTGCAATTTTCAGGCCATATCAGAATCACATTTTACATTCTGATAAGCATTATATGAATGATTCAGTTCCTCTGGATCATCACCAGCCTTTGATTTTATCACCATTTTTATTTTACCCATTACCCAATATGTAATGATATCTTATTCTATTTTAAATTTGCAATTCCTTGATTGCTGATAATGTTGAATGTCTTATTTACCATCTGTGTATCTTTTCGGAGAGATGCCTTTCTGTGACACTTCTTATATCTCATTTAGATTGTGTAGATTTTCACAGCTCAGTTGTGAGCACCCCTTCTATATTCGGCATACTAGTCCTTTGTTGGATATGTGGCTTACAAATAGTTTCTCCCCAAAGACTGTGGTTTGTTTTTTCATCCTCTTAATAAAGTCTGTTGCCAAACCAAAGATTTAACTTTTTATAAAGTCCAATTTATCATGGTTCCCTTTGTCTTTGAATTCTTGGTCTTGCTCTAGATTCTGAAGACTTTTTCCTATTCCTTTCAAGATGTTTTTACATTTTATGTTTAAACCCAGGACCTATGGTGAGTTTGTGTAGAAAGTGTGAACATGGGGTAGGTGAAGGTGAAGGATTTTTTGGTTGTTGTTTTTAGGTTTTGTTTTTTGTGTTTGTTTGGCTTTTGCTGGTGGATATTCAACTGCTTTGGCACCATTTGTTGAGAAAGCTGTCAGGCTGTTCTTCCTTCATTGAACTGTCTGTGCACTTTTTCTATGTGTGAGACTGGGTGTTGCTCTGTCACCAGGCTGGAGTGTAGTGGCACAATCATAGCTCACTATAAACCTGAATTTCTTGGCTCAAGCGATCCTCCTGCCTCAGCATCTCTGGTAGCTAGAACTATAGGCACATACCACCAATCGTAGCAAAGTCAGACAAAAAATTGTGTCGAGATGGTGTCTCACTATATTGTCCAGGCTTGTCTCACTCTCCTGACCTCGAGTGATCCTCCTACCTTGGCCTTCCAAAGTGCTGTGGTTATAGGGTTGAGCCACAGTTCCCAGTCCTGTTTCTGCACTTTTGTCAAAATTCAGCATATTTGTGGAGGTTTCTTTCCGGGTTCTCTTTTCTTTTCTGTTCCATTGATCTATGTCAGGGGTCCTCAAACTACGGCCCGTGGGCCACAGGAGTTGGTGTGAATTGTATTTGCTCCCATTTTGTTTTTTACTTCAAAATAAGATATGTGCAGTGTGCATAGGAATTTGTTCATAGTTTTTTTTTTTAACTGTAGTCCAGCCCTCCGATGGTCTGAGGGACAGTGAATTGGCCCCCTGTTCAAAAAGTTTGAGGACGCCTGATCTCTGTGTCTGTTCCTCCAACAATACAGCATTGACTTTTTTTTACTACAGCTATATAGTCAACCTTTATATTGAAGACCTTAATTCTCCCCATTTTATTCTTCATCTCCCAGATTGTCTTGGCTGTTGTTGAGTCTATGTCTTGCCATGTACATTTTTTTCTTTTTCTGGCCTCCTGAGTAGCTGAGATCGCAAGGTCACACCTCTGTACACAGCTAAACTTTAGAATAACTTCTCCATGTATCCAAAAAATCATGCTTTTTGTTTGTTTGTTTTGAGACAGAGTCTCACTATGTTGCCCTCAGTAGATTGTTGTTGCATCACAGCTCACAGCAACCTCAAACTCTTGGGCTTAAGCAATTCTCGTTGCCTCAGCCTCTCAGTAGCTGGGACTACAGAGACCCACCACAACGCTGGGCTATTCTTTTGGGGCTGTTGTTGTCGTTGTTTAGCAGGCCTGGTCAGGTTCAAACCCACCAGCCTTGGTGCATGTGGCCGGCTCCCTAACCACTAAACTACGGGCACCAAGCCATGCTGGTGTTGTGATAGTAATTGTCTTAACCTTATAGATTAATTTGGAGAGAATGGACATCTTTACTACACTGAGTTTTCTAATCTGTGAACATGGCATGTTTCTCCATTTATTGAGGACTTCTTTTATTTCTTTCATTAAGATTTTATAATTTTTTAGCATACAGCTCCTATGCAAGTTTTCTTAAGTGTGTGCCTAAGTATTTTGTTTTGGGGAGAAGTGATTGTAAGTGATCTTAGGCTTTTAGTTTCAGTTTTTGTATGCTGATTTTTAGTACACATATAGAAAAGTGGTTAATGTTGTGTATTGGTCTTATTAGTTCTGGGACTTTATTTGTAAATTTCTTGGGGTTTTCTATATAGCCACCATCAAATAGGAACGTTTTTATTTCTTTCTTTCTAATTGGAATGCCTTTTCTTTCTTTTTCTTTGCTTATTGCATTCTCTTATACTGCTATGATGAATACCCATAATGAAAGCAAGTATTTTTGTCTGTTTCTGTTTTTAAGAGAGAAGTAATCAGTCCTTTGCCATTAAGTCTGATGTTGGCTGTAGGGATTTTTGGTAGATGTTCCTCTCAAGTGGTGGGAGGTACTCTTTATACCTAGTTTGCTGAACATTTTTATTATGAGGTTTTGACTTTTGTCAAATGATTTCATTTTCAAAAAAAATGATTTTCAAATAACATCATTTGACAAAAGCCAAATTTTCTTCTTTAGCTTACTGATATAGTGGATTAAACGGATGGGTTTTCAATGTTGAGCCACCCTTGCATATATGGAAAACTTCCATCCAGTTATGGTGTATAATTTTTTTAATACATTGTTGGATTTGGTTTGGTAAAATTTTGTTTAGGATTTTGTGTCTAGGTTCATGAAAAATATTTCTCTGTAGTTTTCTTTTCTCTTAACGTCTCTGTCTGGTTTTGGTATCAGTGTAACACCAGCCTCGTAAAATAAAATTGGAAAGCATTTATTCTCCTTCTGTTTTCTGGAAGAGATTGTGTAACACTGATGTTAATTCTTCATGAAATGTTTGGTAGAATTCCCCAGTGAAACCATCTGAGCTTGTAGGTTTCTTTTTAAGGGACTTTTAAATTGGGATTTTAATTTCTTTAATGACTATAGGCATATATAGATTGTCTATTTCATCTTGGTTGAGATTTGGCAATCACATCACATTTACCCCACTGGTGAGGAAGGTTCCTGACCTAGGGTTATGGGGATGGTCAACCATACAATGCTCAATGCTGGACAGATGAGATTGACAACAGTTCATTAGTCACATATACATATATATTTATAGCCCGTGGGATGGGGATTCCATGCTACCAATATCTGTCTTTTGATTGGTGTATTTAGACTATTTTAATTTCAGGTAATAATTGATATGTTTAGAGCTTAATTCTGCCATTTAATTTTTATTTTCCATTATTCACTTGGTTCTCATTCCTTTATTTCTCTTCTATTCTTTTCATTGATCATTCTTCTTTCCTGATTCTCTGGATTCCCTCTTCTGCCATTTTCTTCGTATTTGAAGATCTTCTTTTAGATGGATCCTTTTAGGTAGGCCTAATAGCAAAAGTTCTTTCAGTTTTCCCTCTTCTGAGAATGTTTTTATTTCCCCTACATTTCTGAAAAGCAATTTCACTGGATATAGATTTTCTCGGTTACAGTTCTTTTCTTCTAGAACTAGAAAACTGTGCTATGTCCTTCTGAATTCCCTGGTTTCATATAAAAAAATCCGCTGTCATTAGAATTGGTCTTCTACAAGTAATGCATCATTTTTGTCTGGCTGCTTTTAAGACTTTTTTTGGTAGTTATTTTCTCGTGTTTAATTATGATGTGTCTTTGTGTGAAGTCTTTGTGTTTATCTTGGTTCAGGTTTGCTCAGCTTCTTGAATCTGTAGGTTTGCATATTTCAACAAAAGTAGGGAGTTTCCAATCATTTTATTTTCAAAGACGCTTTTAGCCCCACTCTGTTTCTCCTCTCATTCTGAGACTTTGGTGATACAAATGTGGGAAATTTTTGCTTTTGTTCTATAGGTAGTGAAGTTTCTGGTTTGTTTTTCACTCTGTTTTCTCACTATCATTCTTAGTGAATAAATTCTAGTGATCTGCCCCCTCCACTTTACTGAGTCTGTCCTTTGTCATCTCCACTCTCCCATTGATCCCATCCAATCAGGTATTTATTTCTGTTTGTCCAGTTCTAAATTTCCTGTACATTTGTTCAGTTCCAAATTTCCATTTGGTTCAGTTTTTACTCCTTTTTCTTTTTCTGAAATTTTATGACAGCTGCTTTAAAATCCTTTGCAGATAATTCCAACACCTGATTCATCTTGATGTTGATATCAGTGGATAGCTTTACTTATTCAAGTTGTTATTTTCCTAGTTCTTAGTATGACTGTGATTTTTTTTTTAATTGTATCTTGGACATTTTGGATATAGTAAGAGTTTCTGGGTATTAATTAAATCTTTTATTTTAGCAAACATTCTGTTTGGGTTTAGCATGAAGGTCCTGGTCTAATTTTTGAGGGCTGCAGATCCAACGACAGTTTACTTTTCAGATCCTTTGTCCTGGTATTTTGGTCTGCTTGGTTTTCTGGTATCACTGGGGCTCACCCTTGGCCATACTGGGTGCAGATAGGGCAGAATATTAGGCTAGATGCCAGGAGTCTTTCCGTGTGAGTAGGGAGCGTTAGGCCTCTGACAAATTATTTCTAGGATGGGGGCTCATTGGGGCAGATCTCCACTCTCAGTGCCCCCACTGACTCTGGGCTGGGAAGGGGAGTCTTGGGGCCATAGGAATAAAGAGGCTTTGTGGGCCAGGACTCTTATTATGGTGGGATTCTTCTTGCAGTTGATAACCAGCTGACTCAGAATCTCTCAGTGAGAGAGGGGAGTGTCAGCCCTGTGAAGAAAGCCCTCTTCCTGGCCACTTGTACACGGATTAGCCAGGGTCCCATGGGATTACATTTGCTGGTGATACTGGGCTTGCTTAGTTTTCTCAGGTTTTGTTGGAGAAACTTCCATTTGAAGTAAGTGAAGAATGATACTACCTGAGCTGTCCCTTCTGTTGCTAGGTGATGTGTCTAGAAACACCAGGCTGGGATACTGCCTTCTGCTGGGGAAAGAGTCAAGGACATAAAATGCACTGCCCCTGTGTTGCTCGTCCTCCAGTCGCGGGGTCCCAAGCCGGTTCTCCTTCCTCTTACTGCCTTTCAGAATTCCCTTTTGGTTGATGATTGCTTATTTTCAGGTTTTGTAGTTGTACTTAGCTAAGAGGAGCAGGGGGAAATGAAGTCTTTGCCGTGTCTCCTTGGCTGGAAATCTAAAACTGACTAGAAGCATGGTTTTTATAACTCAGTGCTAATCGTCAAAATCGCGTGATTTTATATACGTGCATGTGTTTCTTGACTCTGCTTTGTTTCATGACTCTGTGTTTCGATTAATCAGATTTGCCTCTATCTTCATTAGGTAATTTACAAGTCTGCTCAGTGCTCTGAAAAAACCAACTGGAGTGTAAGTCTGGTTCTGCTGTTGCTGCTTGCCTATATTCAGCTGATATGTATCTGAACAAATCAAATTGCCTTATGGCTCATTTTTCCATGTGTAGAAATCAGGAGCTTAATTAAAAATATGTCTCTGAAATGTCTTACTAAATAAGTCACTGATAACATGGAAAATGTAAACTAGCAAGTGAGGGAAATAGTTTGGCAGAGTCTCAGAAGATTTTGAAATTTCTTCAAGTTTAACAAATCAATCAACTTACTCAGAATATCTCACCATGTGATTTTAGATTTGACTCCCTGGTCTTCTCTCTGTCCGTCTCCTATTAACCAAACTTTTTTTTTTTTTAAATGATTCTCTAATGGTTTTTTTTTTTTTTTTTTTTTTGTTTGTGTTGTTTGTTAGTGCGATGCGGGGGATTACGTCAGTTGTAAAAATACAGTGG
>CAUYRH010180804.1:0-42538 GCA_963574655.1 Perodicticus potto
AGTCCCAGCTACTTGGGAGGCGGAGGCAAGAGACTTGCTTGAGCCCAGGAATTGGAGGTTGCTGTGAGCTGTGATGCCTCAGCACTCTATCCAGGGTGACAGCTTGAGGCTCTGTCTCACAAAAAAAAAAAAAAAAGAAAAGAAAAACAACAGGCACACTATTCAGACACAGAGGCAGATTAGAAAATTAATTTAGAAATTTGTCTGGAAAAGACATAGAAACATTGGAGGATAAAACATTTGATTCGAGACCTTTGAAGGGCGAGCAGAAGTTTGTGTAAAGAAAGCTTGGTGTTTTTTATTTGGCTTTATCATTGTGTAACCACAAGAGGTTTGGTTACAGGAGGTTCATGTTTATGCTTGTTAGGTTTATGGTGATTCAACCTAAACATTCTGGTGACTTCCCTGAGCGTGATATTGGAAACTGCTTTTACTTACTGTTTTTTATACATGAAACATCCATCAGTTGTTTTATTTTCATAAAGATGCCTGAAAAGCTGTACAAACCACTTCTTGGGTAAGGCCTAGATCAGTTCCCACCACTTAAAAGTGCTAGCATACCTAGGGCAAGCTACTGATCCCTTTAAGCAGGAAAGGCAGGGAAGGCTTGTAAGCACTTGTCATTCTCTGGAAAAGCTGGAGCGGGAAGTGACTATGATAAATTGGTAGGCAATACAAAGTGGAATGCACAAAGACTTGTTCTTCTGGAGAGAATGGGAAGTTTAAAGAGAGCTGTTTTTGTCCACAAGCAAATGTGAAAATACAGAGAGCTTTGCATTCACCAGATACATTGGTACCAAACTGGTGTCTTTCTCAATCCAACCATCAAGTTGGTTAGCAGTGGATTTGGTCGTTAGAGATTGTTGCCTTAGGTGGATGAAATGTCAGACTTTTCTTTGGGCTATCTGCTACCTTAATGTTGGCTAAGTCCTTCCTGTTAACAAAACATAAAGGAAGATGATAAAGCCTGTATTCACTCAAAAAGCTCACAACCTAATTAATAATTATAACAATACTAAAGGAAAACAATCTTTTAAACCTAAGAAACATTTCCATACTCAGTAATTAAATAAATACAAATTGAAAGAAAAGTTGTGTTCACTGTTTCTATACCAGTAACTGCCATGTTAAAGTTCATTGAATTGGCAACAGAAATCATCTGCCACTTCATAAAAGTCATAGAATCGTTAAGAGTTCGACTGTAAGAGCCTTAAAGAGCTTGTAATCCAGTCTCCTCTTCCGTTTCACACATAAGGAAATAGTGGCCCAGAGAGGCTGAGCTCTGCTGTTGGACATAGACTTCATATGGGACTTTGGTCAGCATTTTGCATGACAGTGACTTGAACAGACCCATAGTACCTTTCAACAGGAGTAGACATAAATGAATTGTGTACAACCCCCGCCCAGTGTAACTGATGCTTAGTAAACATGAAATAGATTCCAATCCATTCAGGTTTAGGACATCTGTCCCAAGAACTTATTAAGGTCACACTGTCAACAACGAAACACTCAGGGGACCTCTGGATAATATCTTGATCCAAAGCCAAGTGGCAGGACCACCAGAAGTGTAGGCTAAATAGTCCACCTCATGATACGGAGGGAGAGAGGAACCCATGAATTCTGTGGCATCATTTAATGCTTTCTGAGAAATTCCCCCTCTGGAGAAACTGCAGCAGTTGGTGGGACAAAGAAAAGATATCTTTGGCGTGCAGAAAAACCAAGTCCTTAAGACTCTGATTTGGAAGGAAGGGTGCTCCGGTCCATGAAGCCAGACGGGCAGACAGCCACAAGCCCAGGCCTTTCTTCCCTCCAACACGGATGCCCACCGCACCCTTCGCACTGGGCAATGCTGTTGCCCGGTGAATCGCCCCACCTCGGTGTAGGGGGTTCCTACCTTTCTCTGCAGCTCTCCCCCCACCCCCCGTTTGTCTCAGGCTCTGGAGGAGAGGCGGCCCGTGGGGGAGGGGAGGCGTCGCGGTGACGGAACAGAAGCCGGGAG
The DNA here is from genome assembly GCA_963574655.1 of Perodicticus potto. NCBI lineage: Eukaryota > Metazoa > Chordata > Mammalia > Primates > Lorisidae > Perodicticus > Perodicticus potto. The sequence continues at coordinate 2,000 of CAUYRH010180804.1, forward strand.
AGCCAGGGCCGTTCCCGCCACTGCCTCGGCCCGCAGCCGCTAGTCCCGGACGCAGCATCCGTGGACTCAGAACCCGCCGCTCGGCCGCGCGCGCAGTGGCACGGGCCGGGGCAGCCTGCTCGCCGCCGCCCACCGCGGCCGGTCTGGGGAACCGGGGAACCCTCGGGGCCCGGGGGCGGCAGCGGCGAGACCCCGCCCCGCCCGGCCGCGCGGCGCCTATCGCGGTGGCCGGGCCTGGTCACGCGGAGAGAGCTGCGGGCTCGGGGCCAGCGCCGCGCGGCTGCCGGAGTCGCTGCCGGCCAGGCGGGGGCGGAGGGCGGAGGTAGAAACAGGGACGGCCGGCCGCGCCAGTCCCGCAGCCGAGCGGAGCCGAGCTGAGCCACGCCGAGCGAGGCGGCCGGACCCGGAGCACCCATGCTGCTGACGCTGGCCTGGGGCTCGCTCTTCTTCCCGGGGCTTTTCGCGCTCTGCACCTGGGCGCTGCGCCGCTCGCGGCCGGAATGGACCTACACCGACTGCGTGATGATCAGCACCAGGTACTGGGCGCGGCCCGGCCCCCAGCCACGGCCCGGGGCGCTGCCCGCACCGCCCGCCGCGCGCCGGCTGCCCGGCGCCCGGACCCGCCTGCGCCCGCCCCTGTGCTCGGCGGAGGGCGGAAAAGGGGGGCGACAGGAAGCGAGGGGACTGCCTCCCTCCCTTCCTTGCCCTTCTCTGTCTCTTCGCTGAGATTGGAGCTTCCCGGAGACCCTTTGCGTCCTCACCTGGAGGGAGAAGGGACTAGGGGGAGGGCTGGCCGTGCGGGTGAGGATGGGGAAGGAGTGTACATCTCTCCAGCCTGCTACCCACATCTGCCCACTGCTTTGGGGGGTCAGCAGCGCGGTGGCGGCGGCTCCCCTACCATTTTTCTCACCGCACTGGCAGCACAGGGAAGTCAGGTTGAAGAGTTCGGCTCTGTGCAGTCCCCAGGACTGGATCGAGAGCGCTTTGTTTTTCTCCTCTTTGCCCCACATCAGGCTGGTTTCTTCAGTGCAGGCTGTGCTGGCCACCGGGTCGGGGATCGTCATCGTGCGCTCCTGCAGCGACGTAATCAACAGCAGGTAACAACCAGTGCCAGGTGAAAGAAGCACAAATAAGGGCTGAGGAACTTGTTGGAAGTCTCCACATTGCGGTGGCTCACAGGCACCTGTTCTTTATCAGCACATGCTGTTAGGTAGCTGACTGGTGGGAGAACTTGGGCCGCATAATTAGTCCTCCCTCTTCTTCCAGTATCCCCAGTTTAGGAGACGGTAAACTGAAATGATAGAGACCAACAGAGTCTATGTCTGATTTAAGGTGGTGAGAGGACAGTGGTGGTCCATTGATCCAAGCTCTTTATGAGATAGGTAAGTGTAAAAATATGTAGAGGTGGGAGTGTGGCTGCTGGTTTTCAGTTGATCTCACAGAGTTCCCACTCTGGAGCTTTCACTGGCCAATACATGTCCTTCTATTGAACAAATTCACCATCCCCCTTGCCTTGCAAATGCTGCTCTTGTTTTCCCTTCAGATTTGCTAAAGATAGCGAAGGGATTTCTGATGATTTCAGAAAACTGACTGGTATGTGTATTGGAGCTCAGTCCAGAGACAGGTCAGGAACTGTACGTCTGTCTGCAGTTTCAGCGAAACAAATCAATAAATTAAGACCACAATGCTCTACTTTTGTATAGTGCTTAGACCTGGGTGCTTTCAGGTTTTTTTGTTTTTAAGTCTTTTTTTTTTCCACCTGTCTTCTTAGAACCACTCTCACTTTCTCCTCGTTAAGTTGAAGAACCATAGTCAGATGCGCTAGAAGAGCTGAGTGGCCTTTCCTCATCCTTCTCTCATGTTGGCTCTGTCATGTCCTGCTCGTCACCTCCTGAGACTGCAGCGTGAGGGGATGCTGAGTAGGGCATCTCACTGTGGCTTGTAGTCTTTCTTGGAATTGATACTGCTGTCATGATTTTATTCCTTTTCTTGTTGAAGCTAAGATAGGCCAAGTGACCTTGATTGCATGTACATATGAAGTGCTAACATTATTTGCTTGCCTGGGTTCAATTCTTATATTAATTGAGTATTTTCTGATCATGCAGCAAACACTGCCCCATCTGTCAGATTAAACTTGAAACCTGCAAATATTAAATTAAGACAAATGTGGCTCCACAGCATGATCTTGAGGGCAAGCAGCCAGCAATCTCTGTGCATTTCAAGAAAGCTTTTTGCATATAGGTCACTTACAGTTCTACAACACTATAGTTGTGTTTTCTCCTTCAACCTGGTATGTTTTAGTGGCTTGAGCATGGTGGGAAACTTAAGTTTGGTTTGGGGACTTTTTCTTTTTTTGAGACAGAGTCTCATTGTGTCACCCTTGGTAGAGTGCAGTGGCATCACAGCTCACAGCAACCTGAAACTTTTAGGCTTAAGCAATTCTTTTGCGTCAGCCTCCCAAGTAGCTGGGACTACAGGTGCCTGCTACAATATCCAGCTATCCTTTTTTTTTTTTTTTTTTTTTTTTTTTGTTACAGAGTTTCACTATGTCACCCAGGGTAGAGTGCTATGGTGTCACAGCTCACAGCAACCTCAAACTCTTGGCCTCAGCCTTCCGAGTAGCGGGGACTATAGGCGCCCACCACAACACCTGACTACTTTAGAGACAGGGTCTGGCTCTAGCTCAGGCTGGTCTCGAACTCCTGAGTTGAGGCAGTCCACCCGCATTGGCCCCCCCAGAGTGCTAGGATTACAGGTGTGACCCACCGTGCCCAGCAGGTTTTGGGGTTCTTCCTTTTGTGTGTCTTTATGCCTTAGATTCTCCGTTTGTAAAATAGAGATGGATATCACATTTCTGAGCCCTCTATCTCTTACTGGATATACAAGGATGCTCTAAAGCAGTGGTTCTCAACCTTCCTAATGCTGCGCAATCCTTTAATACAGTTCCTGATGTTGTGGTGACCCCCACCCATAAAATTATTTTCATTGCTACTTCATAACTGTAATTTTTGCTACTGTTATGAATCGTAATGTAAATATCTGATATTAGGTGACCCCTGTGAAAGGTTGAGAACCACTGCTCTAAAGGCACCTATGTCATCATCATCTTTTTTTTTTTTTTTTTTTATTGTTGGGGATTCATTGAGGGTACAAGAAATCAGGTTACACTGATTGCATTTATTAGGTAAAGTCCCTCTTACAATTGTGTTTTGCCCCCCAAAGGTGTGACACACACCAAGACCCCACCCCCCTCCCTCCTTCCCTCTCTCTGCTCTTCCTTTCCCTACACCTTTTTTTGTTTTTGAGACAGAGTCTTACAGTGTTACCCTTGGTAGAGTGCCATGGGGTATGGGGTCACTGCTCACAGCAACGTCAAACTCTTGGGCTTAAGTGATTCTCTTGCCTCAGCCTCCCGAGTAGCTGGGACTACAGGTGCCTGCCACAACACCTGGCTGTTTTTTTGTTGCAGTGGTTATTGTTGTTTAGCAGGCCCAGGCTGGGTTCAAACCTGCCAGCCTTGGTGTATGTGGCCAGTGCCCTAACCACTGAGCACAGGCACCAAGCCCATCATCTTCTTTTTGAGACATAGTCTTACTCTGTCACCCTGGGTAGAGTGCCATGGTGTCATAGTTCACAATCACCTCAAACTGTTGGGCTCAGACAATCCTCTTGTCTTAGGCTTTCAAGTAGCTGAGACTACAGGCACCCACAGCAATCCCTGGCTATATATCATTAAAAAAAGGACTTTCAGGCTCAGCACCCGTAACTCAATGGTTAGGGCACCAGCCACATACACCTGGGCTGGCAGGTTTGAACCAGGCCTGGGCCTGCTAAATAACAATGACAACTGCAACAAAAAAATAGCCGGGCATTGTGGCAGGTACCTGTAGTTCCAGCTACTCGGGAGGCTGAGGCAAGAGGATGGCTTAAGCCCAAGAGTTTGAGGTTGCTATAAGCTGTGAGGCCATGACACTCTACCAAGGGCAACATAGTGCAACTCTGTTTCAAAAAAAAAAAAAAGGACTTGGGCGGTGCCTATGGCTCAAAGGAGTAGGTCGCCGGCCCCATATGCCGGAGGTGGCAGGTTCAAACCCAGCCCCGGCCAAAAACTGCAAAAAAAAAGGACTTTCCAGGCCCATATATATATATGCTCAAGTATTTTTCTGTTTTATGCCTTCTAATTTTATGCCTTCAAATGAACATTTATAGATAGGTGAAGTGTCTATAAATCTCCCCAGATTATAAGCAGGAAGTGGCATGGGCTAAGGATTTCATCAGATTCTCAAAGGGGTCCCTAAAAGGACTAAGTAATATCTCTAGGCAATTTTCTCAGTTTAAGCACTATGTTTGTTTTTTGTTTTTAGAGACAGGAACTTACTCTGTCGTTCGGATTGTAATGGTGGGATCATAGCTGACTATGGCAGCATATTCCTGGGTTCTAGCAGTCTTCCTGCCTTAGCTCTCCTGAGGAGCTTAGACTGCAGGCACATGCCCCCACACCTGGCATATTTTTTACTTATTTCCTGTAGACGTAGGCTCTCTCTATGTTGACCCGGCTGGTCTTGAACTGTCTTCCCATCTTGGGCTCCCACAGTGCTGGAAGTGCAGGCATGAGCCACAGCACTCAGCCTGTTTTTATTTTCTTTCTTTTTTTTTTTTTGTAGAAACAGAGTCTTACTTTATCGCCCTTGGTAGAGTGCCGTGGCATCACACAGCTCACTGCAACCTCCAACTCCTGGGCTTAGGTGATTCTCTTGCCTCAGCCTCCTGAGTAGTTGGGACTACAGGCGCTCGCCACAACGCCGGCTATTTTTTTTGTTGCAGTTTGGCCAGGGCCGGGTTTGAACCCACCACCTTCAGTATATGGGGCCGGCACCCTACTCGATGAGCCACAGGTGCTGCCCAGCCTGTTTTCATTTTCTTTTTTTTTTTCGAGACGGAGCCTCAAGCTCTCACCCTGGATAGAGTGCCGTGGCATCACAGCTCACAGCAACCTCCAATTCCTGGGCTCAAGCGAGTCTCCTGCCTCCGCCTCCCAAATAGCTGGGACTGCAGGCGCCCGCCACAACGCCCGGCCATTTTTTGGTTGCAGCCACCATTATTGTTTGGCGGGCCCGGGCTGGATTCGAACCCGCCAGCTTCGGTGTACGTGGCTGGCGCCTTAGCCTGTTGAGCCACAGGCGCCGAGCCTCACTTTTAGGTTTTTAATCCTCATAATAACTTAGTCAGGAAAGTAAGATAAGGATGATTATCTTCATTTTACAAAGAAAATTAAACCACAAGCTGGGCGCAGTGGCTCACGCTTGTAATCCCAGCACTCTGGGAGGCAGAGGCTAGTAAATCACCTGAGCTCATGAGTTTGAACCTAAGCCAGGGCAAGACCTCATCTCTAAAAGAAGAGCCAGACAGGGGTGGCGCCTGTGGCTCAGTGAGTAGGGCACCAGCCCCATATACTGAGGATGGCAGATTCGTACCTGGCCCCAGCTAAACTGCAACAAAAAAATAGGCGGGGTGTTGTGGCGGGTGCCTGTAGTCCCAGCTAGGGTGAGGCAAGAGAATCACCTAAGCCCAAGAGCTGGAGGTTGCTGGAAGCTGTGACGCCACAGCACTCTACTGAGGGTGATAAAGTGAGACACTGTCTCTAAAAAAAAAAAAACAAAAACAAAAAAACAGCCGGACATTGTGGCGGGTTCCTGTAGTCCCAGCTACTTGGGAGGCTGAGGCAAGGAGATCACTTGAGCCCAAGAGTTTGAGGTTGCTGTGAGCTAACATGCGACAGCACTCTCTGGAGGGCAACAAAGTGAGACTGTATCTCAAAAATACAAACAAAAATAAAAGAAAGTTAAACCACAAGCTAATTGATAGTTATAATCTAGGTGGGGCATGATGGTTCATGCCAATATTTCTAGCACTCTCAGAGGCTGAGGCATGAGGATCTCTGGAGCTCAGGAGTTCCAGACCCACCTGAGCAAGACCCTGACCCAGTTTCTACTAAAAAGAGAAAAAATTTGGCCAAGTGTGATGGTACATGCCTATAATCCCAGCTACTCATGAGGCTAAGGCAGGAAGACTCACTTAAAGCCCAAGAGTTTGAGTTTGCATTGAGCTATGATGATGTCACTGCACTCTAGCCTGGGTAACTAAGCAAGACTCTATATCAAAAAAAAGAAAGAAAGAAAGAAAAAAGGAAAGGAAGGAATAAACAGAGAGAGAGAGAGAATTCCAACTAAGAGGCACAATTTCAGATCTTACTGAATTGCTACTATGTGCAAAATATTACAACCCCAGGTTCCACTCAAGAGGACAGGGCAATTATATTTTAGCTGAACTTTTAGGAGCCCTTTATAGTTACTTTACTTGGAATTTCTTCAAGAAAGCAACTGAGGGGTGGTGCCTGTGGCTCAAAGGGGTAGGGCGCCGGCCCCATATGCTGGAGGTGGCGGGTTCAAACCCAGCCCCGGCCAAAAACTGCAAAAAAAAAAAAAAACAGAAGAAGAAGAAGAAGAAAGCAACTGAGATTATAAATATAGGTAGAAGAAGTAGTGTGTCTTTTTGCCTAAATGGAACCTGGATAATGAATGCACCTGTGAGAGTATCATATTTGCCATTACTTGTTTGCCTTATTGAATTATTATGCTGTGTGGTAAGTGTGGGGTCATTCGGGAACAAAACTTGTATTGAAGGAATACAGTTTCTGTAGAGTGTATTCCTAGTGTTGTAGTTCAGTTGATTTTCTTAGGAAATAACCTGAGGCAAAGTTAAAAATACAGATTTGAGGGCCCCACGGGTAAAATTTAGAATTTCTGGGGAGCAGAGCTCTTAATAACGTGATTCTGATGTTAAGTAGTTTGAGAGCCATAAAGCTAAATTCTGTGTTTCACCTAACACATGGATGTGCAACCAAAATTTGCTGACTGAGTGAATCTAATCCTTCCCGGCATACTATATGATTTTAATTTAGATACGTTTTTATCATGAAAAGTATCTGTAGAATGTTCATCATTGTGAACAACATTGTATCTATTATGGAGGCTTCTACATTATAGCTATCATTTTGACTCAACAAGTATTGATTTAGCACCCTTGGGACAAGTAAATAGGAAAACGTTCAGTAAATGAGAAAACGTTCTTTTTTTTTTTTTGGCTGGGGCTGGGTTTGATCCCACCACCTCCAGCATGTGGGGCCGGTGCCCTACCCACTGAGTCAGAGGCACCACCGAGAAAACGTTCTTTTGACTTACCCTTTCTCCAGGTATAATGTGATCCTTGAGCTCCACACTCATTTCCAAACATATTTTTCTTGGTGGAGGTGGAATTAGCTATTTCCTCTCATGCAAATGATGGAGGAAAATCACCAGGGTCGCTTCCCAGAAACTCTCCAGAGTGGGGTTGTATGCTGATGCAACAGAAAACACTTAGGTTTCAGGGAGTTAAGTTAATGAAGTCTGAGAAGCTAAACTGGAAATATTGGATTTGTGATTTGAGATGCCTTCCAAACTGGTTTCTTGGTAGAGCAATTGAATCATTCATATATACATATGTATCTTTATCAAAGCTTATATCATACAACAGGTATATGTATTAGCTTATATCACAAAATGCCAGAAGGCTGGGCACAGTGGCTCACACCAGTAATCCTAGCACTTTGGGAGGCTGAGGTGGATGATTTGCCTGAGGTCATGAGTTCCAGGCCAGCCAACAAGAACAAGACCCTATTTCTAAAAATAGCCGGGCGTGGATGGTGCCTGTGGCTCAAGGAGTAGGGCGCCGGCCCCATATATCAAAGGTGGTGGGTTCAAACCCGGCCCCAGCCAAAAACTACAAAAAAAAACAAAAACAAAAACCTAAAAAAAAGCTGGGCATTGTGGTGGGCACCCATAGTCTCAGCTGCTCAGGAGGCTAAGGCAAGAGAATCACTTGAGCTCAAGAGGTTGAGGTTGCTGTAGCTATGAGGCCATGGCACTCTACCAAGGGCAACAAAGTAAGACTCTGTCTCAAAAAAGAAAAAAAAGAAACAAACAAAAAACAAAATGCCAGAAAGTTCCATTAGAAATTAGTAGCTTAATCAGGCAAGCTACTTAAACACATGGGGTTGAGTGAATTCCTGCCTTTTGCTTTTGACCCTCATGAACTAACCCTATAATTTAGAGAAAAGTTCTTTACTTTTCTAACCAGTTTCAGCATCTTCATTATAAAGTATTTGGAGTAATAATAACTGATTAAGTACAAAAGGAAAGAAAACATGTTTGAGAAGACGTTTGCTTTGGGCCTTCATAATTGATATCCATAATTATTTCACAGCCCACTCATATGCTTTCTTTCAGGCACTGGCTTACCCGAGAATACGTCTGGTTTTTGATTCCATACATGGTCTATGACACCTATGCCATGTACCTTTGTGAATGCTACCGAACCAGTGATCAGAACCACAGACGCTCCACCATTTTTAGAAACTTCCTGAGTCAAAACCGCCTCATGGTCACCCACCATGCAGTCATTCTGTTTGTCCTTGTGCCAGTTGCACAGGTATGGCCTTCCAAGACAATAGACCAGCAGCCTTGGTCACTCATTTCCTCCAGTTGAAGTCAGTGGCTGAATTGACCATTACTAAGGAATCAAGATCACCTTTCTTTTCCTTCCCTTTCATATAATACCCATTCTCTATGTGCCAGCCGCTTCAGCAGTTAAATTCACCATGCAAATACTGGAGGAAAATAATTAAATCTGAAATGTTCATAATCCTTCTTGGCAACATTATCCTTTCTAGAAATCCCCCAGGCTCTGTGATTCCTTAGCTTTTATCTAATATTCTGTCTTTAGTTCAATATAATGGAAAAACATACGAAATACAAATATAATAGGAAATAAGTTTTCTAACAGTGCCAGTGTATACTGAGTGCATTATTCTGATGTCACAAAATTACTCTCAAAGCAAATAGCCTCATAATTTTTACATAGATCTATTTCCCTGTGAAAAACCACACAATAAGGAAGAGAAATGGGAAAGCAGAAGGGAAACTTATAATTCCAGAGGGCCTGCCAGGTGGCAGGCAGTTGATTTAAAATCTCATAGCTTGGGGGGGTGCCCGTGGCTCAGTGGGTAAGGCACCAGCCACATACACGGAGGGTGGCAGGTTCAAATGCAGCCTGGGCCAGCTAAAAAACAATGGCAACTGCAACAAAAAAAATAGCCGGGCATTGTGGCAGGAACCTGTAGTCCTAGCTACTTGGGAGGCTGAGGCAAGAGAATCACCTAAGCCCAAGAGCTCGAGGTTGCTGTGAGCTGTGATGCCATGGCACTCTACCTAGGGTAACAGCTTGAGACTCTGTCTCAAAAATAAATAAAATAAAATAAAATCTCATAGCTTGCTTAATATTAGAAATTCTTAGCCTTGCACTGTAGACGAAAAAACTGGGGCTCTGGCTCGGTGCCTGTGGCTCAACAGGCTAAGGCGCCAGCCACGTACACCTGAGCTGGCGGGTTTGAATCCAGCCCAGCCCGCCAAACAACAATGACGGCTACGACCAAAAAAATTGCCTGGCATTGTGGCAGGTGCCTGTAGTCCCAGCTACTTGGGAGGTGGAGACAAGAGACTCACTTGAGCCCAGGAATTGGAGGTTGCTGTGAGCTGTAATGCCACGGCACTCTATCCAGGGCAACAGCTTGAGGCTCTGTCTCAAAAAAACAAAAAAAACCTGGGACTCTCCGAATTTACTTAGCTCACTCAGTGCTACTGAGTGATAGAGCTGATATTCTACTATGCCATACTGCTTTCTTGGTTTTTATTGATTTATTATTTTTGTTGTTGTTGCAGTTTGGCCAGGGCTGGGTTTGAACTCATCACCCTCGGTATATGGGGCCAGCACCCTACTCACTGAGCCACACACCACACACCATACTGCTTTCTTAAAGAGAAAAAATTAGAGTGCCTTAAATTTTTTAAGAAGTCCCTTGATTGCCTTGGGAACCTAACATCTAGCATGGAGCCTGGCACATATTTTGTTGATCCAAACACCATAAGTGCCCTTGGCGTGACTACGTTAGATACACAAAAGTAGGCTACAGAGTTCCTTCCGCCTATCAAAATTCTGAGAAAGCCGCTTGGTGCCCGTAGCACAGTGGTTACGGCGTCAGCCACATACACCGAAGTTGACGGGTTCGAACCCAGCCCAGACCAGCTAACCGGAAATGACAATTGAAACAAAAAATAGCCGTTTTGGCGGGCGCCCGTAGTCCCAGCTGCTTGGGAGGCGGAGGCAAGATAATCGCTTAAGCCCAAGAGATTGAGATTGCTGTGAGCTGTGACGCCACAGCAGTCTACCGAGGGCGACATAGTGAAACTATGTCTCAAAAAAAGAAAAAATTCTGAGAAAGCTTGGTGTGTGATGCAATCAGCTTGTCTGAATTTGCCTCTGGATCTTAGGGATTGGACCATCCGAGTGCTATTGCTATGGAAGCGACACAGTATTAACTGGGTCTACACTTGCCCATTTAGCATTTCCCTTTCCCTTCGTGGTCTATCATTGTTACCCTTTTCAATGGCCCCAATGAAAATTTTAGAATTTTCCTTCTGGTGATTTCTTAATCTCTACTTCTTATTTCCTTTTTCCTCTTTTCATCTGCAGAGGCTCCGGGGAGACCTTGGGGACTTCTTTGTCGGCTGTATCTTCACAGCAGAACTGAGTACTCCATTTGTGTCATTAGGCAGAATTCTGATTCAGGTGTGTATGTATGGAAGGGCAGAAATAGTGTGGGAGGGAACGTATGGTGCATTTGCTTTGGAGACTACAGGGTTTAGAGAAATCCCTTTATGCCGGGAATAGTGGGACAGTAGACCCTTCAACTTAAAGTCAGTTGGTCATGTAAGCCAGTGGGGATTAAATTGTAGATTTGATCCAAGTTTAATAAAGTTAATCATATTTTTTCCTTGTATTTTTAATTCACTGTTCCTCTTCTCCTGAGCTAGGTGGCTTAGACAAAATTCAGCATCATTACTGGAAAAAAATTTTTTTTTTTTTTTTTGTAGAGATAGTCTCACTTTATCGTCCTCGGTAGAGTGCCGTGGCATCACACAGCTCACATCAACCTCCAACTCCTGGGCTTAGGCGATTCTCTTGCCTCAGCCTTCCGAGTAGCTGGGACTACAGGCACCCGCCACAACGCCCGGCTATTTTTCTGTTTTTGCATTTCGGCCGAGGCTGGGTTTGAACCCGCCACCTTCAGTATATGGGGCCGGTGCCCTACTCGATGAGCCACAGGCGCTGCCCCATTACTGGAAAAATTATGAGGACATACGCATATGTAAATATGACAGAGCTAGGTGTGGTGGCATGTGCTTGTGGTCCCCTTGTGCTCAGAAGTTTGAGGTTACGGTGAGCTATGATTGTGCCACTGCACTCCAATGTGGGTTACAGAGTGAGATCCTGTCTCTAAAATAAATAAATAAGACAGTGCTTAATAATGGCCTCTACAGGTGTCAGTGAACTAAATGAATATCTAGGTGTCAAGGAATTTGGCAGCCTCAGTCTTTGATTTGTATACATACCTGCTTGGCCTTTACTGTTGTGGGATGTGGACTAGTCATTCCCTGACTAGCAGCAGAGTGTTACCTCCTCGTGACCTTGTATTCTCCTTCGCCTTCTTTTGCAGCTAAAGCAGCAACACACCCTTCTGTACAAGGTGAACGGAATCCTTACACTGGCCACCTTCTTTTCCTGCCGGATCCTTCTGTTCCCCTTCATGTACTGGTCCTATGGCCAACAGCAGGGACTGAGCCTATTCCAGGTGCCATTCAATATTCCTTTCTTCTGCAATGTGGCCAATGCCTTCCTCATTGCTCCTCAGATCTACTGGTTCTATCTACTGTGCAGGAAGGCAGCCCGGCTCTTTGACTCTCCACAAGCCAAAAAGGATGGTTAAATGCTCCAGGAGTCAGGCAGTGAAGGTGCCTTCTCTTATCAGCTGCCGCCTCTACTCAGTATTTCATGGACCAAATTGTGCCCTGGGTGGGCTCAGCATTTTGGATATTGACAAGCAGATGAATTTGAGTTTTTCTACAGAATATTCATATTACCTCCCTCTTCTAACCTGCTCCTTTTGCAAAAGCACTTTCTTCTCAGTAACAACTGTTGGATCCTGTCAGACCTCTACTGCAGCAAGGTGGTTTTAATGCAGGCCCAAGAATCTGCCCTGGGTCTTATCTCAAGAGCTCTGGGAGGTAGAAGCACAGGATGTGAAGATCGGTGGATCAGGGTGATGTCTGGGCACCTGCCTGGCCCTTAATATTGGTGGCTACTTAGATTCCCAACCACTCAGGGCAGCACCCCATAGTACTGGGCCTGCAGAAGCAAATGATGACTTGGTTCTTGAAATAATGTCTTCTTGTGCTGTTGGCCTAGGAAAATCATTGTGAGTAGGTAGTTTTTGTTGTTTATCAGATAACCCACTGGTTCTTTACCTTATCCTCTCATCCATGTCAACACTGACTTCCAGTCAGAAGTCTCGCTGCCAGTCGGGTAGGAGGCATGGATGGGAACCTGAAGCACTTGAGGAGGTTGGGAGGCCAACAGAGGTTGGCAAGACCTTTGCAGGCTGACTCGGTAAAAAGACCAACATCAATTCATGAGCTTTTTGAAAAGTCACAAATAGGTGTCCCTTTTTAGCATGTCCTTCATGCCCAGCTTTCCCCAAATCTACACGCAAAGGGTGTTCTCTCCTAAAAACTAGAGGGGCAAAGTGAAATGATGGTTTACTGGGTAATCCCACTCTTCGATAGTCCTTTTCATCTGACATGAAAAGGGACTTCTATACTGCAAACCATGAGATGTCTCATCTAGACCACAGAGTACTTTTCCCAGCACCTCCTGATGAAACAGAGCTTGTGTCCAAAGCCTAGTCCTATGTTGCGTGTACTGGTGTTTAGCCACAGAAGGCTGGAGAGCAAAAGGGCAGCAACCTGGCTGGGGACTGACATCTTCACCCTACCTGCAAATAGGATCCTCTGGTGCCAACACTAATCATTCCTTAATGATGGGTTTCAGAGACTACTACCATGTTTTCTTCAAGTGGTAGTTAAAAAACTAGAATTTAAGTGCCTTTTAATTCATCCATGAACTTTTAAAGAACTGAATGCTGTATAATAGTGTCTGAAATTTTGACTGTTTCCGTCTTTAATGGATGCCATTTAAAAACATAAAATGCTGTAATTTTTTTACTGTTTTGTTTTTACTGTCAGTGTATCTTTGTAAGTCACCATTGGTGATTAAATTGCACTAATATTTCCCAACTTATTTTCCTTGGTGAATACATCCATACTGATTTCCTTAAGAGCAATCCTGTGACCCAACTTGACTGGCTACTGTGTGCTAATTCCTAGTCTGTTTATAGCCATGTAACTGGCAGTGGAGTGTGTGTGTGAATACATTCATCCTCCAGGATGGCCTTGCTCATACCTGAAAACTGTTTCTATGGCTCATGATCCCAAGAATATGTTGAAGGTTCCCAGAATTCAAGCCCAGTGATCACACATAACTATAGGCCCTTTCTTCATAAGGGAATACTATTAGGAGTTGAAGGCAGAAGCCTGACTTTTGGTCACAGAGCCAAGCCTACTTAATTTGGGTGGGGGAGGGATCCTGAATAACACGTTTTTGGAAGAGGGTGTGGCTATAAAGGATGTGATAGGGCATGTCTTCTTCCCATATCTCCCAAAATAAATATCTCAACCAGTTCGCAGTCCTTTAATAACCCACCACCTTGAATTCTCATTATTATGTTCCTGCAGACATCATTCCCTGTTCCCACTCATCCAAACCGTGATAGCCTCATTATAGGCCAGAGGATAAACCCACTTTTTTTTTTTTTGTGTAGAGACAGTCTCACTTTTTTTTTTTTTTTAAGAGACAGAGCCAAAAGCTGTCACCCTGGGTAGAGTGCTGTAGCATCACAGCTCACAGCAACCTCCAGCTCCTGAGCTTAGGCAATTCTTTTGACTTGGCCTCCCAAGTAGCTGGGACTACAGGCGCCCACCACAACGCCTGGCTATTTTTTGGTTGTAGTTGTTTGGCAGGTCCGGGCTGGATTCCAACCTGCCAGCTCTGGTTGTATGTGGCTGGCGCCTTAGCCACTTGAGCTACAGGCACTGAGCCGATAAACCCACTTTTAAAGAGGCCCCTTCCGAATTGAGGCATGGCATGGTCAAGCAATCCTCCCACTTTAACTTCCCAGGTAGCTGGGATGACAGGTATGCACCAATACCTCTGGCTCCCATACAGTCTTAACCCTCCCTCCTCCAGGTACATTGAATGGGTGGAGTTAAGACTGTATGGGAGGATTGCTTGAGTATGGCATGCCTCACTTCAAAAGGGACCTGTTTTCTTGAGGTCATTAATCTACATCCTTAACACTTAGGGTCCAAGCCTCTCACTTTATAATTGCTCAAGCCTCTTGGGTACACAAATCACATGGCCAGAGACAAAGCCAGGGGTCTTTGGGTTGCTTCCCCCCCACCACCAATATGTTGCCCTTTCTGAAGTAGCTCTTGAAAAACAGAACAATGAAATGACTCTTGAAGAGGATCTCAATGTAAAAGAATGTAATGTTTCTTCACTTGGGTTTTCACCTTTGCTTGGATTTGCCAAAATTTAGGGTACAGTCCAGTTATATTTCCCCAAGCTTGTCTTGATCTTGAAGGCTATCTAAACCCAGTTTGAGTTCATTTAATCCTAGGCTATTGCAGAGAAAAACTCAAGAGAGAAGAGGAAACTCAAAAGAGGGGAATTTTATTACAGCTTGTATGTTACAAATACCTAAGAAACTATTTCCTCTATACTGTAAACTGACATACTGTATATCTTGTGTACAATTTCCTGTAACTATAAAGTCTGTGCTTCTCAGCTCCAGCCCCCACAGACCCTAGCTTTTTTTCTGACCTCCAAAGGTCAGAAGTTGCTAATCTTCTGCAGCAGGGTTTGGCGCCGCTCCTCAGGGCTAATGTTCTCAGCGATGGACTTTAGGAAGCGTTGCTCATTTACCTTCTGGAGCAAGGAGCTAACAGAAGGGTTGGTCTTGCTCAGGGTCTCATAGCAGGTGAGGATTTCCAAGGCCAAAACATAGAGTGGGTCACAGACCTCTTGGTGCACCATGGCCATGATGTGCAAGACGTGACAGAACACCTGGGTGTAAACAAACAGGGTCTCCTGGGTCAGGTCTTGTTCTTGCCCTTGGGCCCATGGGCCAACTGACATAATCAACCTAACCGAGTCCAGAAGGTTGGTCAGACTGCTACACAGGAGTCTGACCACATGGCTCCAGCCTTCCATGGGAAGCCAATTATGACAACTCTTGCTGCAGAGAAACTGGAAAACCCTCAGGAAGAGTACAGAGAGTTGGAGCTCCTGGGCAAATGGCTTCAGGTTGAGCAATGGAACAAATTGAATATACTCCAGGCTATAAGGAACATGTAAGAGCTGTTTCCCCAACAGTTTCCTGGTCAACTGGAGAAGGTACTGCCACTCTTGGGGGCTGCACCAAGGCATGACTTGCACAAGGGCCACCAAAAAGCCCTTGCTGAACAATCTGACCTCCTCTGGATTGCCCACATCTACCACCAAGAGAGACAGCATCTGCTCAGAGATGCTGCTGGAGATGTAGCAGCACTCCATCCAGGCAAGAAGCCCTGTGCCTGGCCCATAGCCTGGGTGGGCCTGGGAGGTCCACACATCTTCAGAAAGCTTACAGATCTCAAAGAGTGTGGCTGGCACCTCACACTTAAAGTGGCCTTCAAAGAAGTTCTTCAATCTCAGGCCCACGGTCCAGTCTAGCTGTTCCAACTTCCGGTGGAGCCAGGACAGGGACTTGATCCATGTGTCTGGAGAGAAGGTCTCGGCATTGGCTGATACAATCTCACACAGGAGCTCCAGGACACGGATCACCAGGTCCTTTCTATCCAAAGAGAGGCACCGCTTCTTAGGGAGCAGCTGCCAGTATTTGCTGAAGCTATCCAAGAGCTGACACAAGCTGAAGATGAGGGGGAACGGGGAGCAGGTCTGGAGCCAATATTCCTCTAAGCACGCATTTGCTTCTAGAGTCTGGATGAGGATCTTCAGGCTGAGGTCAACCTCTTCGACGTCTAGCATCAAGAAAGGCAGCACAAATTCCTTCAGCACCTCGTCTGGCTCGAGAAGAGCAGCAACCGGAATCCCTTGGGGCTTGACAGGATTCATCAGGCAGTTTAGGAGCTCCAAAAATTGCTTTTCTTCCTTGGGTGTAGAGAACTTTGTCCAGACGGTTTCTTTGAGGCATGACACCATGAAAGTCCTAGAGTTTAGCCCTTGTTCTTCCACGAACCTAAGGGCAGGAAAGGCAGTGAGAATCTGAGCCAGGAACTTGTGGGTGCCGAGATTGGTCACAGCCATGTTGCACATTTTCTTCACTGTAATTTCTGGGTGCACTATGACTAGGCGGGCCACAGAAGCTACAGCTTTAGCCAAGCCCTGTTCAGAAGCACTCTGTGTGAGCTGGTTAAAAGTTGTATTGAGGTCTTCCTGAAAACCCTCCAAGTAAGCCAACAGCTTTTCAGATAGGCCCTTGGGCCCCCAGGAATGCAGGACACCTGAGAGGACTTTATTCTTATCTGGCAGAGAGAGGTCTGCATAACATTCCAGGATCAAGTCAATCACTTGTTTGAGCTGAGATTGAGGGATGGCTCTGTTGATTGCGCTGACTTCCATCACTGTTTCCAGTAGCCTTAACACCAAGTCTGGATCTCGGAAGAGAGCCCTGTTGTTCACTAGGCAGGCTACCCACTCATCTGAGAAGGCCCATTTCTTCTCAGAAGCAAAAATGTAGCACATTTCCATATGCCGGTCCATCTTCTGCTCAATAATGGCCATAGCAATGGAGGCAGTGATGGCCTCAAAGCCCTTGTTCTTTAGGACCCTGCTTGTTTTCCTCAGGAAGTCCCTGACACACTCTGCCAGCTCAGAGACCATTTGCCTCTCCTCCTTGGACAAGCTGGTGGTATCCAGGTAGAGTTTCAGGTTCTGGCTGAAGGAAGTCAGGCTGTCACATAACCGGTAGCTATCATAATTTGTCCCCTGGCTGCTGTTAAGCATGGTCTGCAGCTCCTCTCCCCACTCACGCAGCAGACTGTGCATGAACTCAAACCCCACGAAAATGGTCTCGTTCGGGAGTTTGGCCAGTGAGGTCAGGCTGACATCTCGTTCTGCCTCCTTTACCTTCTCTGCCAGTGCCTGTTGGTGGTATGGGTTCTGGGTGTCCGAATTCCACACAGAGATCACTGTGGCCAGTTTGTCCAGATACAAAGTTGCGGACACTTCCTGGGGGTCATCCTCCATCAGTGCAAAGACGGTCAGCATGTCAGCCAAGTTGGCTAAGGCACAACACTTCATTCCCAGGCCCAGGATTCTATTTTGGATTTGCTTCAGCCCATTCAGCAGCATGGCCAACAGAGGCATGGTAGGACACATCTCTGGGTCAGACTTAAACCTCTTTGGAGGATGGCAGAACTCATCCGAAGAGGACAGGTACTGTTGGGCCATTGTCCTAAATTGGGAGAGCAAGGGGTCCTGCTGATCGCCCCTGTGCTTCATCATTTCCCACCAGACATCCAAGAAGAAGGCCACGTCCTTAGAAGAAGTGTCAATACTCATGTGCTCCAAAAAGCGCTCAAGTTCTGTGCGGCAGATGGTGGTGGGCAGGGCCATGAGGAGCTGAATAAAAAGTCCAGAAGCTTCCAGGGACTTGAGCAGCTCAAAAAGGACTGTATGATTGATGGTAGGGATCATGTTACCTACCGAGAAGAATACATCTTCCTGCCACCGAGTTTCAGTGTCAGAAGGGGTAATGGGGTAGGGCTGAAGAACCTTGGCCCAGATGATGATGAGAGCTTTCTTCTTCCAGGCAAAGGATTGGGAATGTGCTGTGGCTGAGGAGATCTCACGCAAGGCCTCCACAATGGGCCGCCCAACATGTTCCCAGTCAGACTTTGTCAATTCTGCCAATGCTCTGGGGTGGAATAGCTGCTCAGCCAGCAAGAAGCCCCCATGCAGAATAGTCATTTCTTCACAGATGTTCAAGGGTCCTGCACAGAGCAAAGTCAAGTAAGAGTGTAGTGAAAAATTTTCAAAGTAGTAAGCAGAGTTTAGGGGGAGAGATAGCAGTTAGTAGGCTGGCTGTCATTATCAAGGTTAGAGGTGACATAGGTTTTAAATGACATCCGTGGAAGAGGGGGAAGGAGGGATAATTACAAGAGCCTCTGCAGAGCTGGAGTCAAAAGAACTTAGATGAGGAATAAAAAATTACTTCTAAGCTCTCTTTCCTGGGAACTTGGTGGGTACCATCAGAAATAGGGAACAGGAGAATCACCAGCTTTGAGAGAAGACAGGTTTAGTTTTGGTTATTTGGAGTCTAAGATAGAACCTTAAGGTAGATGTCCTGAAGCAATGGAAATGTAGGGCTGAAGTTCAGGAGAAAAGTCAGCCCTGCAATGAGATTTTGGAGCTGTCTGCCCAGGGAGGATCACTGGAACAGGATATGAATGAAATCCTTCAGGAAATGTGAAAAGGGAAAGCTGCACTGCTGTGGCTAGACCCTCCAGCAAAGGAAGGGCCAGCAGAAGATCCTGGGAGAAGAGTTTAGAAAGGGAGATGGCACAAATAGTACCAAACTACAGTGGTCACCAAGTATGTGTTGTAGGACACATAGATGAGTGTCTCAGCAAGTATACAGACTAAGGGGGCACAGCCACTGGGGCAATCAGACAAGCCCTGCCTTTCCCCCTTTTTAGCCTTGCAAACAGGTTTCAAACATTCTTTCAGGGTACAGTCCACCTTACAGCTTACACCAATCAAGAAGAATAAGCTACTCATGGCCCTGGTTCTATGGGTGAAATCAGGGGGTAGACACAAAAAGTAATGCACATACAGTTCCTGTGGGTTGCAACCCACAGGTTGAGAATTGCTACACTAGAATAAGGAAGAAAAGTCCTGCCTTCAGTGAGCTATAAACTGACACAGATTTATTTTATTTATTTTTTTGAGACAGAGTCTCATTATGTTGCCCTCAGTAGAGTGCCTTGGTGTCACACCTCACAGCAACCTCAAACTATTGGGCTTAAGTGATTCTCTTGCCTAAGCCTCCCAAGTAGCTGGGACTACAGGTACCCGCCACAATGCCCGGCTATTTTTGTTGTTGTTGTAATTGTCCTTGTTGTTGAGCAGGTCCAGGCTGGGTTCAAACCCAGCAGCCCTGGTGTATGTGGCTGGCGCCCTAACCATTGAGCTATAGGTGCCAAGCCTGACATAGAATTATTAAGGAATTCATCTTGGGATGTTTAGTCAGACACAAGTTTAAATCCTAGCTCAGCCATTTAAATGATGTATCTTGGACAGATTACTTCTCTGGGTCTCCCTTCTGTATATGTGGGAGATAATAAAGACTATCTTACTATGGTAAGACTCTGAGGATAAATATACATATACTATTCAAACCTTTGGCACTGGGATGGTGCTGTTACCTCCTGATTTCATCTCCCAAAGATGCTGTAAGGATTAAATAAGATATAGTTACAAGGTCAGGTGCGGTGGCTCACACCTGCCTGTAATCCTAGTACCCTGGGAGACCAAAGTTGGTGGATTATTTGAGCTAAGGAGTTCGAGACCAACCTAAGCAATAGTGAGACCCCATCTTTACTAAAAATAGAAAAACTGAGGCCAGAGTATCACTTGGAGCCAAGAACTTGAGGTTGCTATGAAGTATAATGCCACAGCAATCTAGTCAGGGCACCAGAGGGAGACTTTGTCTCAAAAAAATTTATAAGTACAATAAGAATCACTTTACAAAAAGCCCAATTAAGTGTTCAATAAATGTTGGTTTCCCCCAACCTTTTTATTGTGGGGAGAATTAGCATCTTGTCACTGTTCTTTGCTTCCCCTAGCTCAGAAACGTAAGTTATCAAGTATACTTCTTTGACCCAGACACTAAAATCAGTATAAGGTGTAGCCAGGTGCAGTGGCTCACACCTGTAATCCTAGCACTCCGGGAGGAAGGCAGATGGATTGCCGGAATTCAGAATTTCGAGACCAGCCTAAGCCTAAAGTGAGACCCTGTCTCTACTAAAAATTTTAAAAAAACTAGCTGGACATTGGGCATTGTGATAGGTAACTGTAGTCCCAGCTACTCAGGATCACTTGAGCCCAAGAGTTTGAGGTTGCTGTGAACCATAGCACTCTACCTAGGGCACAGAGCGAAACTCTCTTAATAAATAAATAAAATCAGCACTGCTCACTATTCAATATTTGGCTCTTCTCCTTTCCCAGGGTCCAGAGATGTTATCCCTTCTTCAGTCCCATTTGCCTCCATTTTCACATACTCCTTAGTTTCACAGGCTAGGAGCCAGGAGAGAAAATACTGATTACAAGAGGCTAAAGAATATCATGCCCTTCCTACCATTTATAGGAGCAGCAAAAGGCCAAGGGCTCAGCACTCCAGGAGAGCCACTTATAAAGGCACTCTGTCTTGGCTCACATGGTTGAGTTAGATTTTGGGGTTTGGTAAATGAGGGGTCTCTCTGTGGGTTATGGCTTTTCTCTCTGGTTCAGATGGCTCCCCCAGGGGCCCCAAGTATGTTCCCTACTGACTCTGTAAATTTAGTTTTATTGCACTGCCAACTGTGCTGTGCAGATGTTTGGTCCTCAACACCTGTCCACCAGATACAGTATGTACACGTGCTGCCTTAAGTATTGAGTTACCAGCTGAGAGAAACCCAATGGCTTGATGGTTAACCAGCACTGGTGAGTGCCCCCTTCTCAGGTATGCTCAGCGCTCAGTGCCCATGCCAGGCACTGTGCTAAGTGGTACACATATAAGACCTTTTTTAATTTTCAAAATAACCTTTTGAGGACTATTCCTGTTTTAGAGATGTGAACATAGGGGCTCTGAAACAATTTGCTTAGGGTGTCAACAACCTCAAAGTAGTGGTACAGAAATCACCACAGCTGCAGGGCCAAACTTCCAACTCGGCCTTTCCAAGAGTTGGCCAGCGACAAAGACATTTCACCACAACCTAATATTACTGGCACATATGGGGTGGCTTACCCCCAGCTCTCCCAAAACAGCAATCTGGCATTATCCCCATGAAGGCATATCCAGCACGGTGGGAGGCTTGGCAAGGAGCCTTCGATTATTATCGCCTCCCTCTTCTGCCTTTTCCCAGGCCTTGCCCATGAGGAATCTGAATCAAGGCACACGGGGGTTCAAAGGGTGCCATCTCAGCTGCTGCTGCCCCTCCCAAATGCTAGAGTGATGAGCGGTGCTGTTACCCCAAGGCACTGTACTGGACACTATTTACATGTGATCTCAATAAAAAACGCCCCAAAAACTCAGTGAGGAAGGCACAGTGCCATCATCTCCACTCTGTTCGTGAGGAAACCTGAGGGTAAGAAACTTGCTCAAGAATTTAGCAGACGGTCAATACCGGAGACTGCGGGGCATGTGCGATTCCCCGAGGCGTGCCCCGAGCCCAGCATTTCCCAAAACGTGCAACTAACCCCGACCGCTTTCAGCGTAACTAACTTCACGTCTGTTGTTTTTTCCAACAGAAAGTGGCCGGAAAGAGGTGGGACAACGAGCGGAGGGGCCGTGGCTGGAGCCAGGCCTCCTGACACGCGGTCTCCAAGGGACACCCCCGGCCCTCCAGAAGGTTTCCCGGCCCCGGGGGTTTTCTTTAGCCCCGGGTCGCGTTAGCGTGCGCAGCAGGGGTCGGAGGGATGCTCCGGGCAGCAGGGGTGCGAGGGGCACGCCGGCGAGCACCGCCCGGGCAGGCTCTGGGCAGCGGAGCCGGGACACCCACCTAGGTCCATGGCGGCAACGCGACGACTGTCAGCGGCGCCCCTCCCGCTCCGGGGCTGGCGCGCGGCGTAGGCGGAACGGCACAATGGTCGGACGCAGGCCCCGCCCACAGCCTCGGCGCGGGCCACCGTGCGCACGCGCAGTCCTCAAGAACGAGCCAGCAGCAAGGTCCAGCCCACAGCGCCGCCTCTCGGCCCGAGGCCTCCCACCGGCCAACCGGCAGGTACAAGCCTTCCCTGCCCCTTTGCGCGCCTTGTCTGGCCCCGCCTGGCCACTCACCTGTACCGTCCCCTTGTGCAGCCCTGCTGCCTGAGTCTCTGTCCTATCCATTAGTCTCTGTCCTCTAGCTTCGGGTGTGCTCCGCACACAGTTCACCGACACTGGATGTCCGTCCTCGTGCTGCCAGAAGACTTCCTTCTGCGCTGCGGGTCTCTGGTCTCAGTCTTAAGCTCTGAGCCGCGCCTCCCTCACATTTCGCACTCAAAGCTCCTCCTGCTGTACTGCCTCTTTCGCCCCGCAGCAGCGCTCCTTAATTTTCATAAATGCCTTTGGAACATTGATGGGTAGTCCTAACACCAAAATGCATTCACTGCGCGAGCTGAGACATCCAGATCCAATCCACTGGACCCCTGGTTTGCAGTCTGTACTTATAAACACACACTTGATTTCCCATTGAGAAGACAATCTACCAATCGCTCCCTTTCTCTTCTTCCAGAGATCTAATAATAACCAGCCTCACTTGTTTCTAACTGTCCACCCTCCAGTTTCTAGCACCAAGTACCACCTAGGAAGGCTACCGGGACCCAGCCTCCACAACCCCAATGAGCCAAGTGGAGTTCGAGTTAGCCTGCACAACTCTCAAGCAGCTGAAGGGCCCAGTGAGTGATCAGGAGAAACTGCTGGTGTACAGCTTCTACAAACAGGCCACCCAGGGCGATTGCGACATCCCTGCCCCTCCTTCCTCAGATGTGAGGGCCACAGCCAAGTATGAGGCGTGGAGCCAGAACAAAGGGATATCCAAGATGGATGC
The DNA here is from genome assembly GCA_963574655.1 of Perodicticus potto. NCBI lineage: Eukaryota > Metazoa > Chordata > Mammalia > Primates > Lorisidae > Perodicticus > Perodicticus potto. The sequence goes on from CAUYRH010180804.1 coordinate 24,901, forward strand.
CATGAGGATCTACGTTTCCAAAGTGGAAGAGCTGAAGAAGAAGGAAACTAGCTAATGACACCATGGCAGACACAAGGAAGTAGCTTGGGTCCTTTGGTAGTGAATGGGCTTCTTAAAATTTCTTGGCTGCTGAAAGGGTAGCAAGGGTAGCTGAGACATCAATAAAGCACTTAAACTGCATGAGTGGTTGTCTGCTGTTGGAAAAGAGAAATGCAGTGACTGAGAGCGTCCTGAAAAGGTATCCAAAATGTATAAAAAGTATCTCTCCTCCAGGTAAAATTCCATCAGACTGGCATTGGTATGGTTTTAAGTAGAGATCTCAGCCTTCCTATTCCAAGAACATACATAGATATCTGGGAGGGAGTTAGGGAGAACATGCTGTGGAAATGCCTAAGATGTGACATCACTGAAACCATTCTCCAATGAGTTGGCTTTTTGGAAGGCTGAGGCCCTCGCCCCTTATCTCTTCAGGGGTTATTGATTTGCTAATACCCCAGCACTACAGAGGGGCAAAGGGCTCTGTCTTTGAAAAAGCTAAAGTCAAGGCAGGGTGGCTCATGCCTGTAATCCTACCACTCTGGAAGGCAGAGGCAGGTGGAATTCCCTGAGTTCACAGGTTTGAGACCAGTCTGAGGAAGAGCCAGACCCTGTCTCTAAAAATAGCTGGGCATTGTGGCAGGTGCCTGTAGTCCCAGCTACTTGGGAGGCTGAGGCAAGAGAATCGCTGGAGCCCAAGAGTTGGAGGTTGCTGTGAGCTATGACACTATGGCACTCTACTGAGGGCAACAAAGTGAGACTCTGTCTCAAAAAAATAAATAAAATTACTAGCTGAACTGTGCAGAAGCAAGTTTTTGGGTTCCTTGACAAAGGCCAAAGTTGTACACGGGTTGTGTTTAGGATGAATAAAATATTAAAGATTGTAACAAAGGAAAAAAAGACAGACAAGGAAATAAAAGGGCTGACCTCATAAAGCCAAAATGTCAGGTGGACAAACAGCATTAGGTTCTACGATACAGAGTGCTATCATGCATAATGGTACATTTAAGAGAATTAAGAGAAAAACATTTTGATATGTTAAAATAGAAGATAATCAGATAAAAAGGAAACTAGTATGTGTTAGTCATTCCCTACTTATATAAACCACTTCTTTTATTATGTCAAACTTAAATGGTCACATTACAGTAGCCTAATACACTGGATAAAGTTCTTTTTTTCCATGAGAATAATAAACTTTATTACTAGACATAAATATCAAGAATTAGTTATCCAAGGGAACACTTGAGAATTAACATAGTCTAAAGCAGTGATTTTCAACCAGTGTGCCATGAGAAATCTTAGGTGTGCAGCGAAAAAATTTTTTTTTTTTTGTAAAGACAGAGTCTCACTTTATCACCCTCAGTAGAGTGCTGTGGCGTCACACAGGTCACAGCAACCTCTAACTTCTGGACTTAGGCAATTCTCTTGCCTCAGCCTCCCGAGTAGCTGGGACTACAGGTACCCGCCACAACGCCTGGCTATTTTTGTTTTGCAAGTTCGGCCGAGGCCGGGTTTGAACCTGCCACCTTCGGTATGTGGGGCCGGCGCCCTATTCCATGAGCCACAGGTGCCAGCCACCCTGCAGTGAAAATTTTTAAAAATCATTAATTATTTTTGAAGGAAATTCAAAGCACAGTAAGTATATTCTTTACTCTTTTTTTAAATCACCATAATTTAATAGGTTCAAAAGTGCCATAAGGAAAAACAAGGTTGAAATACACTGGTCTAAAGAAACACAAGTTTATGTGATTATTCAAAGCTGATATAATAATTTCCCCATGTACAGGGGTAAAAAATGAACCTCCTAAAAAAACTTTACCCAGTGTATCAGACTACTGTAATGTGACCATTTAAGTTTGACATAATAAAAGAAGTGGTTTATATAAGTAGGGAATGACTAACACATACTAGTTTCCTTTTTATCTGATTATCTTAAGCTAGAGGAGGAACATATGTAATCTGGTTTGCTTTTGAAATACAGCTTGCTTCCCTAAAATAAGGAATTTAAGCTGAAAAGTTGTGGAGCTGGACAAAGATTTCTCTCAAGTAAGAGATGAAGGTAAGATCACCGCTATAAGAAAAGGTAAACTGAAACTCACCCAGTAATTTCAATACTCTACCCCGCCATTAAGGGAGAACAGCAGAGGTTATGACTTACAAGTAATTTTATATACATTATTTTGGGACTGGTATACTCTGAGTCAATCCTTTTGAATCTCCTCAGTTTCTTCTCCAAAATTTGAACCTGTCTACCACTTTAAATAATGAGACTTGCAGATTGGTTTAACAGCTTGATTTCAGAAGTATACTTTTAAAAAAATTTAATAATATGTCAATACAATTCTGTTTCCAAAGATTAAAACCTATTTGTTTTTATTCTATTCTGATTAAAACCAATTTGTTTTTGTTTTGTACTGTAGAACCAAACAAAAACTATAAGAAAACTTTAAAAAGTTCTTTTTTCAGACTGAAGAAACTAATCCACTTTTTTTTTCTTGAGACAGAGTCTCACTTTTTGTCACCTTTGGTAGAGTGCCGTGGCATCATAGCTCACAGTAACCTCAAACACTTGTGCTCAAATCGATTCTCTTGTCTCAGCCTCCCTGGTAGTTGAGACTACAGGTACCCACCACAATGCCCGGCTAGTTTTTAAGAGACAGGCAGGGTCTTGCTCTGGCATAGGCTGGTCTTGAACTCCTGAGCTCAAGCAATCCACTGGCCTCAGTCTCCCAGAGTGCTAGGATTACAGGTGTGAGTCACTGTGCCCAGGCTCATTTAATCCATTTTTATGACATCTAATATGATGTTCTTTCTTGTAAGGATCAAATAATACAGAGAGTGCCGAAAAAATGTATACACATTTGAAGAAAGGAAGAAAACTATCCAATTTGTAACACTCAAGGCACATTTGACTTCTGTAGTTACAAGAGGTGCTCAAATGTGACTTGTATTCACCTTTTGTTATTGGTATATATCAAATATTACAATTTTAATACAATTTTTTCCTTTCTTAAAATGTATATACATATTTCTGGTACCCTCTGTACACCTGTAAAATAGCACAAAGCCAGGGAGGTAACAACACAACACATTAAATCCTTTCTCTGGCTACTCAAAACGTACAAGCAAGTAAGATACGGGATCTTAACCAAATCTGTTGGTCCAAGAAACAAAATTCCATTAAAAATATTTTAAATGTTGGCTCGGCGCCTGTGGCTCAATGGGCTAAGGCGCCAGCCACATACACCTGAGCTGGCGGGTTCGAATCCAGCTCGGACCCGCCAAACAACAATGATGGCTGCAACCAAAAAAATGGCCAGGCATTGTGGTGGGCGCCTGTAGTCCCAGCTACGTGGGAGGCTGAGGCAGGAGACTCGCTTGAGCCCAGGAGTTGGAGGTTGCTGTGAGCTGTGATGCCACAGCACTCTGTCCAGGTGACAGCTTGAGGCTCTGTCTCCAAAAAAAAAAAAAAATTTTTTTTAAATGTCAAGACCTGCCACAACAAGATATTAGAAGAGAGTATTGTCATCAGGTGCTAGGAGTATTATTACCATTATAAGCAACTAATTGGAATTCATTTGAACAGGTTTTCTCATAAAATCTACATGATTCACAGTTCATCAAAACAACTTCCATCTCCAAACAAGGGTAATGTCTCATATAGCTGTCCTAATCTGGAAAGTAATTTGTTATACACAGGATGTACCGTTCCAGTGACAGCACAGATTATAGCAAGAGTTCTGCCCTACCTGAATTAATGATAACTTATTTTTAAAATATTTATATCAGAGCTTTCAAAGATTGAAATATACAAATCTTCTTCACTCAGGCCTCCTTGCCTGCATAGGAAACTGCCAAGTGGTGAGAGCGTTTATCACTAATAGACACATCAGGCCTCCCAGGTGCCAGACAGGAATCACAAATGCTTGTTCCACGTGATGTCTTCTGTTACCCCGAAGCCTTCGGTTTATTGTGTTTAGCAAACCACTCATCACTTTTATCTGCTGCCATTGCCTAAAGAAATAGAAATGGAATGTACATTTATTCCAAGTCTGAAAAACAAAAGATACAGTCCACTTTGTACTTCATTATACTGTCCATAATTGAAAATTAACATTTAACGAGTATGAAATGTTATTTTATAGAATATTATGTTCAATGTGACAGGAGATGCTGGTGAGTACTGAGCAAATTGCTTATGGAGTCCGCTTTGCAGAGTAAAGGGCAAAAGCCTATACCCAGGAAATGTGGCTGGCAAGGACCAACCATGCCAGGCTGTGGGATCTTTGGCAGTACAGAAAGTACCATCTCTCTTAGCATTTGAGTAGACTCTCAAGAATCTTTAGCGTTCACGAGACTCAAGACCTAATACGAAAAGCTATTTGTGGCCGGCCCCACATACCGAGGGTGGTGGGGTTGCAGCCCCGGCCAAACTGCAACAAAAAAAATAGCTAGGTGTTGTAGCGGGTGCTTAGTCCCAGCTACTCGGAAGGCTAAGGCAAGAGAATCACCTAAGCCCAAGAGTTGGAGGTTGCTGTGAACTGTGATGACACAGCACCCTACTGAGGGTGACAAAATGAGACTCTGTCTCTAAAAAAAAAAAAGAAGAAGAAAAGCTATTTGAGGTTGTACCTTTTGAGCCTGGAGTGATTCCTTTTAAAAAAAAAATTTTTTTTTGAGACAGAGTCTCAAGCTGTCGCCCTGGGTAGAGTGCTGTGGCATCATAGCTCACAGCAACCTCAAACTTGGGCTCAAGCAATCCTCTTGCCTCAGTTTTTCTATTTTTTAGTAGAGACGAAGCCTAGCTTTTGCTCAGGCTGGTCTCAAACTTGTGAGCTCAAGCAATCCACCTGCCTCAGCCTCCCAGAGTGCTAGGATTACAGGCATGAATCACTGTGCCTGGTCCCTGGTTCCCCTTTTCTAAGCCTCCTCCCAGCCTACTCCACTGACATTGATTCTGTTCAGTTATTTTCATTGTTTTAATTTTTATTTATTCATTCATTCATTTTTTTTTTTTTTTTGAGACAGAGTCTCACTCTGTTGCCCAGGCTAGAGTGTTGTGGCATCATAGCTCACAGCAACCTCACCTGAGTTCAAATGATCCTCCCGCCTCAGCCTCCCAAATAGCTGGGACTACAGGTACCTGACACAAGGCCCAGCAAGTTTGCCCATTTTCAGTAGAGACGGGGTCTTACTCTTACTCAGGCTGGTCTCAAATTCCTGAATTTAAACAATTCACCCAGCTCAGCCTCCCAGAGCTCTGCAATTACAGATATGAGCCACCATGCCCAGCCCTGTTCAGTTAGTTTTAGAAGCCTTGTTAATAATATTATTTTGGTTCCACAGCATCATTTGAAATGTTTAGTAAAGATAAATATTCATTTATTCAAACAAAATGCAAGCACGGAAATACCTTCTAAAAAATAACCATTTTCATTATGAGGCAGGTACCATGCTGGGGTCAGCTGTGGCAGCAGAGACAGAGTCTAAGGATTATACAGAATAGCTGAGGGCTCAGATATGCAGCAATTATTTTCCATGGGGGAAAGTGTGTGTGTGTGTGTCTTAAGGTATTTGCTATAATAGAGTCAGAAACAAAGTGATACCTGACCAAAAGAAAAGAAGCAACTAACTTATTAGAGAAATAGTGCAAAAACACTTATCTACCTCAGCAGGAGGTCACAGATAATCCTTGCAATTAAAAATGAAGAAATAAAAATACATTTTTTATTTAGAAATAGTAAAGCTTAAAGTGGCTGTCCAGAGTAGTGGGACTCAGAGATGGGTGGGGCAAGACGTTGCTGCCTTTCATTCCTGTAAGATCTTAGTACTATCTGATTTATCATTATTATTTTTTTTTTGAGGCAGAGTCTCATTATGTCGCCCTCAGTAGAGTGCTGTGGCGTAACAGCTCACAGCAACCTCAAACTCTTGGACTTAAGCGATTCTCCTGCTTCAGCCTCCCAAATAGCTGGGACCACAGGCCCCCGCCACAATGCCCAGTTATTTTTCTGTTGTTGTTGTAAATGTCATTGTTGTTTAGCAGGTTTGAACCTGCCATCCCTTGTGTATGTGGCTGACACTGTAACCACTGAGACTGATTTATTATTTTGATAAACAGCATTTAAAAATCAGGGCCAGGCACTGTGGCTCACGCCTGTAATCCTAGCACTCTGGGATGCTGAGGCTGGTGGACTGTCCTGAGTTCACAGGTTCAAGACCAGCCTAAGCAAGAACGAGACCCCGTTTTAAAAAATAGCGAGGCATTGTGGTGGGCACCTATAGTCTCAGCTACTTGGGGGGAGGCTGAGACATGAGAATCGCTTAAGCTCAAGAGTTTGAGGTTGCTGTGAGCTATGATACCACAGCAGTCTGCTGAGGGCAACGTAGTAAGACTCTGTCACACACACACAAAAAAAGGTAGAAGGAAAGAGCAACTAACTCTGGTTTGGAGAACCCAAGACAGCTTCTGAGTTTTGAAGGACAACGAAAGGGAAGGGGAAAAATACCCTTTGGATAGCAGCAAGCAGATGTATTTTGGCTAATATAACAGTTCAGTGGGCCTGAGATAGAGATGAACTAGAAGACTGAGAGAGGAAGGGAGAACAGAAGATCAGACAATAGGGAAGACACAGACATGTTATTCCAAAGAGTTTGGAATATATCTTGGAGGCAATATAGAGCTATAAGGTTAAACAGTTTTAAAAATTACTGGATTTCTGTTTTGGAATGGATTGGAAGGTGGCAGGAAGCTTTTGCAGCATTATAGGTGATAATGAGGGCCTTTTGAAGGGAGAAAGTAGATAAGCAAAAAAAAATTTCAGAAATAGAATTCATAGCTCTTGGTTACTTATAGATAAACAATTCAGGGGTGGGGAGAAACAACATTGAAAAGTAGCTCTGTCTATATATCTAAAACTACGATTAGAAGTATATTAAATGTTTAAAATAGGCTCAGTGGTTAGGGCACCAGCCACATACACCGGAGCTGGCAGGTTTGAACCCAGCCTGGACCTGCCAAACAACACTGACAACTACAACCAAAAAAAAAAAAATATATCGCTGGGTGTTGTGGTGGGCACCTGTAGTCCCAGCTACTTGGGAGGCTGAGGCAAGAGAATTGCTTAAGCCCAAGAATTTGAGGTTGCTGTGAGCTGTGACGCCACCGCACTCTACTGAGGGTGACATAGTGAGACTCTGTCTCAAAAAAAAGAAAAAAAAAGTTTAAAATAAAAAGGCTCTGAGAAGTCTCGCTTGAACAGTTGGGATAACAGTTACACGGTGCTGTCCAGAGGATGGAACAGGATATAGAAGTAGAAAGAGAACTGGTTGTAAAGCCTGAAAGAGTTCTGTTCAGGCCCTTGTCTGCACTTACTGACAGTATGATATTCACGTGGAGTGGTTTAATCTTTTTGAGCCTGAGTTTCCTCATTTGCAAAGGGGGATGTGAGAATTAGAGGATGTATATAAAGTACTTAAGAACTTGTCAATATAAGCGATTACTTAATAAATAGTAACTTTTATTTAATGTTATTAAAAGAATAGATTTGAGGTAAGATAAATTATTGACACGCTGAATTTGAAATGTCATGGGTTTCCCAGATAAAGAGATTCATTAAATTCTGGTCTGGACAGAAAAAGCACTGTACATAAAAAGAAAAAGGTGGTAAGCTGTACTTCTTCAAAATAAAAAATTCCTGCTCCTCAAAGACTTTATCATAAAGAAAATAAATAACCAAGGCTGGGCATGGTGGCTCATGCCTGTAATCCTAGCACTCTGGGAGGCTGAGGCAGGTGGATTGCACTGAGCTCACAATTTCAAGACCAGCCTGAGCTAGAGCGAGATCCCATCTCAAAAAAATAGCCAGGTTTTGTGGTGGGCACCTGTAGTCCCAGCTACTCAGGAGGCTGAGGCAAGAGGATTGTTTAAGCCCAATAGTTTGAGGTTGCTGTGCTGTGTGATGCCATGGTACTCTAGCAAGGATGACAAGGTGAGACTCTGTCTCAAAAAACAAAAAAAGATGGCTCAGCGCCTGTGGCTCAAGCGGCTAAGGCACCAGCCACATACACCTGAGCTGGCGGGTTCAAATCCAGCCCAGGCCCGCCCAACAACAATGACGGCTGCAACCAAAACATAGTTGGGCGTGGTGGTGGGCACCTGTAGTCTCAACTACTTGGGAGGCAGAAGCAGGAGACTCGCTTGAGCCCAGGAGTTGGAGGCTGCTGTGAGCTGTGATGCCACAGCACTCTACCCAGGGGGACAGCTTGAGGCTCTGTCTCAAAAAAAAAGAAGAAAAAAAATGAAAAAAGAAATAAGCAAGCCATAGACTTGGAAAAGTACTTGTGCTTGCAAGTGATGATGTCAACATGGTATAAAAGAAAACTAAACTGCTTAAGTTTTACTTCTTTTAAATTGTCTTACAATGTGTTGAATAGGCTGGGTATGGTGGCTCATGCCTGTAATCATAGCATTCTGAGCTCAGGAGTTTGAGACCAGATTGAGCGAAAACAAGACTTTCTCTCTACTAAAAATAGAAAAAACTAGCCAGGCATTGTGGCAGAGCCCCATAACCCAGCTACTGAGGAGACTGAGGCAAGAGGATCACTTAAGCCCGAGAGTACTCTACCCAGGGTCACAGGGTGAGACTCCATCTCTTTAAAAAAAAAGGCCGGGAATGGTGGCTCACGCCTGTAATCCTAGCACGGGAGGCTGAGACAGGTGGATTGCTTGAGCTTACATGTTCGAGACCAGCCTGAGCAAAAGCAAGACTCCATTCTCTACTAAAAGTAAAAAAACTGAGGCAAGAGAACTGCATGAGTCCAAGAGTTGGAGGTTGCTGTGAGCTATGATGACTAATGATGCCATGGTACTCTACTCAGGGTGACAACTTGAGACTGTCTGGAAAAAAAAAAAGAAAAAAGTGTCAGATAGAATACTAAAGTATTTAAGGGGGAAATGATTTGAGATTTGCCTTAGAATTTCCCAGGAAAAGAAAGAAAGAAAATTGGGGTGGTGGAAAAGAATGATGAAAAATTATGGCATGGAGTTGATGGGTGAGAGTCACATAAGGATTTGTTGTACTCTTTCGTGTATAATTGGATTTTAACCATGAAATATTAAAAAATAAAAAATGAGAAAAAATGGACAAAAGACTTGAATGTATATTCACAAAAGAAGATAAGCAAATGGCCAATAAGCATATGGAAAAGTGTTCAACATCGTTAGTCATCAGAGAAGTTGCAAACTAAAGTCACAATGAGCCTGGGTGTGACTCAAGACTTGTAATTACAGCATTTTGGAGGATCACTTGAGGTGAGGGGTTTGAGACTAACTTGAGGAAGAGTAGACCTCATCTCTATAAAAAGCAGAAAAATTAGCTGGGCGTGGTGCAGGCATCTGTCATCTCAGCTACTTGGCTGAGGCAGGAGGATCACTTAAGCCCAGGAGCTTGTAAATGCAGTGAGACATGACATCACTGCCTGGGTGATATAGCAAGACCTTGTCTCAAAAACAACAACAACAACAGAAAAAACAAATACCCCCAAATGAGAAACTATTTTCATGTGCTAGAATGGCTAAAAAGCTCTACAAAAAATTAAATGTTGGTGAGGATGCAGAGCATCTGAAACTTTCACATATACACAGTAGTTTAATTACTTTGGATGACTGTTAAGCACTCCCTTATAATTCTACCCCCTAGGTAGCATCTACCCAAGGGAAATGAACCATTTATCTATGAGGAGATTTATACGTGAAGGTTCATGACAGTCTTCCTTATAACAGATAAAAATCTGGGAACTCGAATATCTACCATTAGAAGAATGGATAAACAACTATATTCATAAAACTGTGTATTAGTCAGCAATAAAAACTATGATATATGCAATCACATGGAAGAATCTCAAAATGTTGAGTAAAATAAGCCAGGCACAAAAGAATACCTACAGAATGATTCCATCTGTATCACGTCCAACAACAAACAAAACAAATCTACAGTGATAGAAATCAGAATGGTAGGTGCCTCTGGGAGATGGGAGAGCAAAGAGTTTTGGAAGTAGGCATGAGGAAACTTTCTGTAATGATGAAAATGGTCTATATTTTGTTTTAAGTAGTGGTTGTATGAGTGCATACATCTGTTAAAACGCTTTTAAATTCTACCAAAATTATGCTCATCAACAACAACATGCTTGGCGCTCAGGAAGGAGTTGTGAACTAGAAATTAGGAAGTTAAGGGAATGGATGATGGTTGAAGTTCAGAGCAGAGGTAACTAGAGCAGCAGGTAATTTCTCCTCAAAGCAGAAGAAGAACACAGAATGAGAATAAAAGACAGTCAAAGTAGGACTGTAAGCAAAACATATTTCAGGATTAGATACATAAAGAAGAGCCCAAGGCTAAAGAGAAACTATCAGAGATATAAGAAAATGGCAGGCTCTCTAACGCCAAGAGAAACTATCAGAGATATAAGAAAATGGTAGGCTCTCTAACACCAAAGGAGAAGATAACTCAGCAGAAGAAGTTCATCAGTGTTATGAAACAGTGAGAAGGAAAGAGTCTAGCAAATTTGCCAGCTGAAGAGAATGAATGAGATTCTATTTTCTTTCATGATAAAATTTATAAAGCCTGTATTTTCTACATATTTTTTCTTTAATTAATATAAGCATGTGCTATTTTGCAGTTTGCCAAGCTCTACAAACCACTACAATCTTAAGAGGTAGATACTGTTATTTTCTCAAATTTTTAGATAAGGAGACTAAATTCAGAGAACCTAAGGAAATTGCATAAGGTCAATTGTGACAGGACCAGGGTAGACCAATTCATTCCTTTAGTCCAAGTATCCACTGAATGTCTACCTCATGCCAGGTCTGTGCTAGAAGTTGGGATCCAACAAGGAATGGTTGAGCTTGATGAGAAACTAAAAGTAGTTGCTGGATTTGGCAAGACTATAAAGAAACCTGGAGAAGATATATGGGGCCAATAAAAGATTTTTAAAGAATGGAAGCTACTGGAGCTTGTTAGTATGCTACTGGGAACAATGCATTAGAAAGGAAGACACTGATACTGTCCAATGGAAAGGAGGTGGTCAAAGGAGCTACACAAGTGAGAGGAGAGTGGTATCCAGGCATTTCCACTCACTGAGCAAAAAAATGATGTATATAGGAGAGGTGATTCCTGACATAGCAGGAAGGCATAAATGCTGAGTTCAGATAAGGGGTCACATAGGTGGCAATGAAGACATAGGCTCAAAAGTCACCCAACAGTGAAAGGATGTGGTTCTTACAGGAAGAACCTAGACCCTGCTGTTTTGCACCGCCCCCCCCCCACACACACACTCTTAATGCCATCATCCCTCAGAAGCCTATGGTGATATAAATTTAAAAATGAAACTCGGCTCGGTGCCTGTGGCTCAACGGGCTAAGGCGCCAGCCACGTACACCTGAGCTGGCGGGTTCGAATCCAGCCTGGGCCCACCAAACAACAATGATGGCTGCAACCAAAAAAAATGGCTGGGCGTTGTGGTGGGCGCCTGTAGTCCCAGCTACTTGGGAGGCGGAGGCAAGAGACTTGCTTGAGCCAAGGAATTGGAGGTTGCTGTGAGCTGTGATGCCACAGCCCTCTATCCAGGGTGACAGCTTGAGGCTCTGCCTCAAAACAATAAATAAATAAATAAATAAAAATGAAACTCACTTCATCCAGCAATTTGCTTCCCTCTGGGTCCATCTTAGAAAGTTTTCGAAATGCTTCATCCCCAACAAAGCAAATTTCATGGCCATCCTATTTCAATAAAGAGAACAGAGATTTGGTAAAAGACATTTCTGAAAAAAGCCCTGGTACTGCCTATCCCCTATCTAAGTAATACTTACAGGGTCAGCCAGAATGACCACTTGCACTGTCGCTTTCCCTGGGGTATCAAGGCTCACCAGAGGAGTCAGAATCTTCTGGTTCTCCCTTTTCATCAAGTCTTCTAAGTCTGGCAACTTGTGGAAAACACGGAGGTAAAGTGAGTAAAGGGTCACAAAGTGCTCTTATGGCACAGTGCTCATCAGCCCTAGAGGGGTATCTGATCAGACATAAAGAACCAAGGCGCCACTTGTTTGCTTTTATTATCTCAGCCACTTTTGAAATAACTGTTGAACTTGATACCAAAGCCATAATCAGAATGAACTGCAAGAAGAAAAGGGCAAGATTCTGGGTTGACTTAGCTAGTCACAGAGCTTAAACAAAAGATCTGATATCAAACATTACCTCCTTTTGGGGGCAAGAAAAAGCAATTCTTCCAAACGCTGTTGCATGATCAACTGCACCCTTGATGCCCTGTAGCTCCAGCTTACACTGAAAAGAAATCAGAAAGCGAGTTTATTTTTTGGAACAGGTTATACATGTATGTGCTTAAAAAAAAAAAAAAAAAAATTCCAGGCGGTACCCGTAGCTCAGTAGGTAGCTGCGCCGACCACATACACCAGGGCTGGTAGGTTCGAACCCAGCCTGGGCCAGCCAAAACAATGACAACCTCAACCAAAAAAAAAAAAAAAAAATAGCTGGGCATTGTGGCAGGCGCCTGTAGTCGCAACTACTTGGGAGGCTGAGGCAAGAGAATTGCTTGAGCCCAAGAGTTTGAGGTTGCTGTGAGCTGTGATGCCATAGCACTCTACCCAGGGTGATAGCTTGAGACTGTCTCAAAAAAAAAAAAAATTCCAAACAGTATACTAAAGGAATAAAGTAAAAACTATGCCTTTTCCCTATTTTCACCCCAGAGAGAACTAGTTAATAGTTTCCTGTGTATCCTTCTAGACACACTGCATACATATAGCTTTTTACACAAGAGTAATTTAAAAATTATTCTGTTCCTTATTTTCCTCCACTTACTGCTACCATATCAGTAGATAAAAACTTGCCTCAGGCTCGGCGCCTGTGGCTCAACGGGCTAAGGTGCCAGCCACGTACACTTGAGCTGGCAGGTTCGAATCCAGCCCGGGCCCGTCAAACAACAATGACGGCTGCAACCAAAAAATGGCCGGGCGTTGTGGCGGGCACCTGTAGTCCCAGCTACTTGGGAGGCAGAGGCAGGAGACTCGCTCAAGCCCAGGAATTGGAGGTTGCTGTGAGCTGTGATGCCACGGCACTCTATTCAGGGTGACAGCTTGAGGCTCTGTCTCAAAAAAAAAAAAAAAAAAAAACTTGCCTCAGTCTTTTTGATAGCTACACGGTAATCCATTCTAGGGATGAACAATAAATTATTGACATATTCTTCTAACCCCACAGACACTGACGTCCTTATAGTTTGCTATCACAAATGATGCTGCAACACATAACCTTGTACACATTTCTTTTTGCATATGTGTATTGAGGATATGTAAAACAATTCCTAGGAGAATTGGTGGGTCAAAGTACAAGGACTAAATCATGCTCAAATACTAGGTTATTTTTTAAGAAATGAAAATATGGCATGCATTAAATCTTGTTTACATCTCTTCTGGTTAAGCAATTCCATTTCTGAAAGGATGTATCCCTAAATATAAACCTAGGTAGTATCTGGGTGGTGAAGTAATCACTAATCTTTATTTTCTTCTTTTTGTTTACAAATATTGAGTCACTGACCAAACTATATGAACAACCTTCATGTTAATTTCATATTATAAGCCAATCTCAAAACAATAAGCTAGTTATTTCTTTCTAAGCTTATTCACCTGGTTATCAGCATAGCCCAGTAAAGCCCTTTGCTTCTCTTCATCTTTTTCATAAATTTTCATTCCCAGTAAATTAGACCAGTAGTTCAAGGACTTCTGAAGATCAGACACTGTTAGAGTTACTTTTAATACAGGATCTGTTGGGTAATAAAATAACAGGAATAGACAAGTAAATTTAAAAGAATACAAAGACCCAAACAGGCTCATGTATATATAAGAATTTAGTTTATGATAAGAAAGGGATTTTAAGATAGTATAAAAGAGCACATTATTCAATAAATGGCACTAAGATTACTGGTTCGCCATTTGGTGGGAAAAATTCATACTTTTTAACTAAATGATAAAATATATTCCTGATGAGTTAAAGGATTAAGTTCAGAGAATGAAACCATGAAAATATTAAATACATAATTATTCATACAATTTTGGCAGGAGGGAGAGTTTTCTTTAAACCTGACAACAAAGAGAAAAACTATGAAGAGGGCCAGGCATGGTGGGTCATGCCTATGATCCCAACAATTTGGGAGGCCAAAGTGAGTGGATTGCTTGAGCTCAGGGGTTTGAGAACCAGCTGAGCAAGAGCAAAACCTCATCTCTAACAACAGATGGGCACTGTGGCAGGTGCCTGTAATCCCAGCTACTAGGGAGGCTGAGGTAAGAGGATCGCTTAAGCCCAAGAGTTTGAGGTTGCTGTGAGCTGTGATGCCATAGCACTCTATTGAGGGTGACAAAGTGAGACTTTGCCTCAAAAAAAAAAAAACTATGAAGAAAGTCTCCTAGGTCAATTATACAAAATGGAAAACTAGACAAAAACCACATACACACACAAAAAAAAAACCCTAAAGAATTATATTCAAAATTAAAGAGTAAACAACAAAATAGAAAAAATATTACAACGTACAGGATAAAAAGATCTTATCACCTTTAAACAGTAATAGGAAAAAGATGAACATTGCTTTTGTTTTTTTTTTTTGAGACAGAGTCTTACTCTGTCACCCTCGGTAGAGTGCCGTGGTGGCATCATAGCTCACAGAAATCTCAAAGTCTTGGGCTCAAGCAATCTCCTGCCTCAGTTTTTCATTTTTAGTAGAAATGGGGTCTGATTCTTGCTTAGGTTGGTCTAGAATTCCTGAGCTCTAGCAATCCACCCACCTCTGCCTTCTAGAGTGCTGGGATTACAGGTGTGAGCCACTACGCCCAGCTGGAAAAAGATGAACATCTTAAAAAATAAGGCAAAAGACACAAAGCAGTAATCCACAAAAGGAATTAGAATGGTCAATGAACATAGGAAAAAATATTCAACCTCACAAATAATCAAAAGAAATGAGAATTCAAATAAAATATTGTTTTCTAATTGGTAAATAATTTTAAAAATTCACAGTATTGGCTTGGTGCCTGTAGCTCAGTGGCTAGAGTGCCAGCCACATATACTGGAGCTGGCAAGTTTGAATCCAGCCCAGGGCTGCCAAACAATGACAACTACAACCAAAAATAGCCAGGAGTTATAGCCTACAGTCCCAGCTACTTGGGAGGCTGAGGCAAGAGACATGCTTAAGCCCGAGAGTTGGAGGTTGCTGTGAGCTGTGACATTACTGCACTCTACAGAGGGTGACACAGTGAAACTGTGTCTCAAAAAAAAAATTCACAGTATTAACTCCCCCATCTCCCATGAAGGGAGGTGAAAATCATAACCATATAATACTATTGGAATGTAAATTAGTACATTTCTGGGCAACAATTTGACAGAACATACCAAAAGCCTTAAAATATTCATTGCTTTATTTTTTTTACAGTAGCCTTTTATTTTTAATACCTATTATGCCATGAATTCATAGGGAAAAGGTTCCAGCAGCTCAAGGAGGTGCCTTTCCACTGAATGTGACAAAGCCTGCTATGCCTATTATGCCATGAATTCACAAGGACTAGGTCCCAGCACTTTATGCTCCTGCTCAACGGGTTCTTCTGGTTCTCCTATGTGCTATGCTGTATGCCTATTATGCCATGAATTCACAGGGAATGGGTTCCAGGAGCTCAGGCTCTTTTCTGTTGGTTCACACAAAGTGAGCTTCTCTGGGATGAGCAGGCGGGCACGTCAGTTAAACCCAGGTATCTTTCTCTTTGACTTTTTTCTGTTTCTGATCATTTTCCTTCACGTGTTGCAGGAAGCTATCTAGGCTCTTAGAGTGCTCAATACGAACATTAATCCTCTTGGCAAGAGTCTTGCCCTTAACATGTTTGTTTACAACAATGTCAACAACATGCAGGGTAACACTGTTGACTCTTCCAGTTTTGCCATGGTAACGTCTGTGTGGCATGCCTTTTTGAACAGTACGCATTCCCTTGATGTCTACAATATCACCTTTCTTGTAGATTCGCACATATGTGGCCAAAGGAACAACTCCATGTTTTCTAAAAGGCCTAGAGAACATGTATTAGGTGCCTCTCCGCTTTCCCTTTGTGTTTGTCATTCTGGTGAATTACTGGACGATGACATCTCAGCCAAAAGGCAAAAATGTTCGTTGCTTTTGAAAGAGCAAGTCTATTTTCAGCAATTCAAAAAGTAATTGTGGATGTATGAAGGGCTTTTATCACAAAGACACTCATCACAGTGCTGCTTAGAACAATGAAACACTAGGAATGACATAAACACCCAACAAGAGAGAATTGTTTATCTTCCTACAATAACACAATGGAATTCCTACAATGGAGTATGAAGAGATGTGTATACTTGATTATACTTTTTTGAATAAAAGATTGGAAAGATACACTCTAAAATGTTAATAGTGGTTATTTCTGGATATGTAAGTATTGTTTTCTTTTTTTCGTTTGTTTTACTTTCTTTCTTTTTTTTTTGGAGACAGAGTCTCATCAAGTTGCCCTCGGTAAAGTGCTGTTGCATCACAGCTCACAGCAACCTCCAATTCTTGGGTTTAAGCAATTCCCTTGCCTCAGGTTCCCAAGTAGCTGGGACTACAGGCATCCAACACAATGCCTGGGTATTTTTTGTTGTTGTTGTTGTTGTTGCAGTTGTCTTTGTTGTTTCAGCTGGCCCAGGCTGGGTTTGAACCCGCCAGCCTCGGTGTATGTGACCAATGCCCTACTAACTGAGCTATGGGCGCCGCTCATTTTTTTTTATTATTATCTAAGGAAAAATCAATTATTTTGTAAAAAAGAATGAAAGTTTTGCTGTTCCATGTCTGCATCTGACTATGATAAACTCAATACATTTGTCTCTGGTTTTCACTGCCTCAGTCCTGTGTGCCAGAATTGAAATATTGTGACTAAGACAAATGTTTTTCACAAGTGCCTTTGCTTAGTTTAGCAGTGTCTATTTTCATTTTCTCTTTTCATTGCAAAACCAACAAATCCCAACTGACTCAGAGCCTGAGGAATGGTAACAAATAGGTGAAACTGCACAAGAGCAAGTAATTCAAAGGAAGGATGAATGCCAGCTAGACAAACAGAACTGACTACAGTACCAATCAGAAGTTAATGCTGATATAAAAAATAAAAAAAAAAAAAAAAAAGAAATTAATGCTGAAAAGGTACTATCATTTCAAAAGACAAAAACATCTTATTTGTGGGGCTCTCTATTAAATATTGAAATACCACTAAGACTTGAAAAAAAAAATGCACAGTGGAGTTAGTTTCAAGAGTTAAGTTAGCAGTGATTTTCAATTGGTGTGCTACGAAAATTTTTAAAGATCATTAATTAATAGTTTTGAGAGGGCGGTGCCTGTGGCTCAGTGGGCAGGGCGCCGGCCCCATATACCAAGGGTGGCGAGTTCAAACCCGGCCTCGGCCAAAGTGCAACAGCAACAAAAAAAATAGCTGGGCATTGTGGTGGGCGCCTGTAGTCCCAGCTACTCGGGAGGCTGAGGTAAGGGAATCATCTAAGCTCAGGTGTTGGAGGTT
>CAUYRH010180807.1:0-12560 GCA_963574655.1 Perodicticus potto
TTTTCTTCTTCCATGAGATTTGGCTCCAGGCATTTGAATCGCATGTTACTATAATGTGTGGAAGATTACTTGTACTTTCTTACATTCTGTGTGTATGAAACTAAGCATAGTGCCTAACATATCACATGTGCATAATAAATATTTATTTGATGAAAAAAAAATGTACTACGCAATAAACCCATTTTGGGTGATCACTTTGATTTTATATCCACAGAGTCCATAAAGTTTGTGTGCAATGTAAAATAGACAACTATTTTAAATTGTACATGAACTTTAAATTACACACAAACTTTATGGACACCCTACATTGTATGTGTTTGCTGCAAAATTTAAAATTTTAATTTTGGTCTTTAAAGGTATGGTACATGGAAATGTAAATATTAAAATGTAAAAGGAGGAGAAAATAAATATGATCATATAATCCTAAAGAGAGCTGTGTGATATCACAGCAGTAAATGGCATTTTAATGGACTTGGCTATGTGAAT
Organism: Perodicticus potto; assembly: GCA_963574655.1. Taxonomy (NCBI): domain Eukaryota; kingdom Metazoa; phylum Chordata; class Mammalia; order Primates; family Lorisidae; genus Perodicticus; species Perodicticus potto. The sequence goes on from CAUYRH010180807.1 coordinate 487, forward strand.
TTTTAAAATTTTCTTATTCCAAAAAGTACAAAGTAAAATGCAAATATCTAATTTAGGAAACATATTAATTCCATACACTGTAATGAGCAAAGAATTTAATAGCCTTCAGAAATGAAGAATTATTATAAATCAATAGGAAAAATATGAAACTACTAATAGAAAGATTTAGTTAAGACCAAGGCAGTAACTAAGAAAGTAAGAAATACCACTTATCAATAAAGATGTTTAAAAATGTCACTCTCACTAAAAACACACATGTAAAAGAAAACAAGATTTAGACAGTATTTTGTACCTAGTAGAATGGTAAAAATCTCTTTTCGAGATTTCCTCTCTCTTTTTATTTCAGATTAGTCTATGGACACAAACGATATGGTTACATCACTTGGTTTGTTAAGGAATATGGAGAATGGACAGTCACACCCCTGCTCTAAGAGTGGACATTGGCACAGCATAACTCAAGGCTAATCAGAATACGTACAAACACACGCACACACACGGATTATTGATCTTCCAGAGAAAGTGCCTTATTTTTGACCCTACTAGCATCCACAAGTAGGAATTACCCCAAATAAATTCTTAGATCCCTACTCAGAGACGTAGATGGGAGGGAGCCCATCCCTCAAGAGAGCTGCAGAGGATTGAAGTGATGTATTTACATGTTCACAAATGGACGAGCATTAACAATCGATAGGGGAATTTTAAAAACCTTACTTAGTGATTATAATTAGAAATGGTACATTTTCATTTTTGTGAAAAAACTGTGGTTTTAATTCTTTTTTATGGTCTACTCCTTTGTTGGCCCCAAGCTCTCTCAGGGTCATGTGATCTTGTTTGTTTTCTCCTGTTGCTCTTACATCTTTACTATATGCATACAGGTGCACACACGACAGGGGCGTCTGGGATGATGCAGACTAACAGTGTGGAACACATTTCTGGGTAGTAAGTCCAGTAATTTAATTTTAAAAACATTTTTTTCATGTCTTTTTTTCCTTCTGTTCTCTTAAGCCCAGCATGTGAACTATATCTGCTACTCTTTCTTTTTTAATACATATTTTACACCTAGATTCTTTTTCTTAATGTCAAAGTACTGGGGGGTTGTAACATAATTCATTACACAGACACTTGTGAAGCGGCAGTTGGGGCTGCCCCCATGCTGGTTGCAGGAATAGAGCTAGCTCATTGTGCCCAGGGGCAAGTTGTGCCCCCCCTTCTTGTTTTCCAATGTCCTTTATGTCTCTTTGTGCCCATTGTTCAGCTCCCAATTATTAGGAAGAATGTGTGGTTCCTGTGACACTTCACTTAGGATAATGGTCTCCAGTTCTGTCCAGTTGCTGCCGAGGCCGTCATCCTGCTCCTTACAGCTGAGCAGTGCTCCTTGGTATGTAAACACCGTGTTTTCTTCACCTGCTCATGAGTCAGTGGGCACTGAGTTGAGCCCACATCTTTGTAATTGTGAGTTGTGCTGTGATAAACATTCGAATGCAGGTATCTTTTTGATAAAATGACTTATTTTCCTTTGGGTAGACACCCAGTAGTGGTACTGCTGGTCAAGTTGTTGGTCTGCTATTATTTCTTTGAGGAATCTTCACACTGTTTCTTATGGAAGTGCTACTTCATTGACCTCCAACAGTGCATGAGTGGTGCTTTCTCTGCACACATGCCAGCACCTGTTGTTTTTGACTACAGGTGCTGGCATGGCTATTAATAATGGCTATTCTGACAGGGGTAAGGTGGCATCTCACTGTGCTTTAATTTGCTTTTCCCAGATGATGAGTGACATTGAACTTTTTTCATGCTTGTCAGTCATTAGTCTATCATCTTTTAAAAATTTTCTGTTCCCATCTCTTATGCACCTTTTAATAGGGTTGTTTATTTCTTTCTTGCTAAGTTGTTTGGAAGAGAGAGATAATGTTGCCTGCTCTTTTCTTTTTTTTTGTTCCCCCAGTGGGCTGGCCCTGCTGGCTCTCTCAGGGCAAGGACTGAATGCCTTGGCCTTCAGGAACTCCGGGAAGGGGAATGAAAGTGATATTATTGGCACAGGTGCTTTTGAGAGTTCATTCTCCCTGAGGCCTACATTTCCTCAAAGGGCTTGTGCATTGTGAAGATCTGAGCATTTGAGCAGTGATCCCACCTTGTGAGGAGCTGCAGTGGGCAGGAGCAGAGAGTGGCTGCTGGGGGGTTCCCAGCACCCTGCACATCCCCTGCTGCTCAGTCACTGCCTCCCCAAGGGAGACGCTGTCATGGCTCCCCAAGTTTCATCGACTTGTGAAGTTTTGCCATGTTGTTGGTGAGGACATAGGGGACGGCACCCTTGTGCAGTGTTGGCAGGAATATTCACTGGTCAGCCACATGGACAAGACTATGGAGGTTTCTCAAGAAATCAGACTGAGGACTGCCCAATGATCTGACAGTCCCACTTCTGTTATGTTGGAGTAAATGGTTCACAGGGAGTGTCCGCACTCCCTGTTCACAGCAGCCCAGGAATGACATTGGTTTAAAGTCATCTGTAGAAGGGGTTTCCCTTTGCTGAAGGCTGCGATGCCAAATTATAGTGAAGCATGAATGCGGCTTTGGGCCACCTTGCCGTTGATCACCAGAAGTAGACGAATCACACCTGACCCTTGATTTCATTCCTCTTATGAAGCCAAATAGGTAGATGGGTGGTTTTCTTGTTATGTCAGACCATTGAAATTGGGGCATTTATTTATAAATCATGGGTGAGGGTAGGGGAGGTGCGGTCTAGCAGGGCTTGGCTCACTTTTTTCCTTTTTCCTATCCTGGGAGTTTTTTTAGACTGGAAAGAAAATTAGCCATCATGCATTCTGTGGGGAAGTGAACTGACTGTCCCAGGGCCTCATCTCATTAGAGGACATTGCAGGACCAGAAGACAGAAGACTCTAAAGTGGGGAAGTTCTGTGAAAGGTCCTAGGGGTTGTTTTTTTGTTTGTTTGTTTGTTTGTTTTCTAAATGAGCAAAATCTCTAGTCCATTTTCAGATTGGCACTTGGAGAAGGCAGTGAGACTGTGTCTGCATTGTTGACCTGAGGCTGTGCGCTCCAGAAATGGCCCTGCCTCTAGTTCGTGCCCTGGCTGCTGTGGGGGGAGCGGGGCAGGGTTTGTGTCTGCTCACTCCCCTTCATTCCCTCCTCATCCAACTGACCACACAAGTCAGCACGGGCTGGGCACTGGGCGGTGCTCAGAGCGCTCAGGTCCACCAGTGAGCAGAGCTGATGGAGTCTGACTTGTGTGCGGCTTCATCCTTGTAGCAGGTGGCAGACAATGAGCATGGTGAACATGAAAACCTCAGGGTGCTGGGGGCTGGTAGTGCCTGGTGGAACAGGCGAAGGTTGATGGGGATCCAAGAGCTGAACATCTGTGTCCTCATCCAAGTCGTATGTTGAAACCCTGACCCTCCATGTGGGAATAGGGGTGGGGCCAGGTGTGATTAGTTATGAGAACAGCCCCCTCAAGAGTAGGACTAGTGCCCTAACAAAAGGAACCCAGGAGCTTTCTCTCACTCGTGTTCCCGGAAGTCGGTATTCTGCACCCAGATGAGGGCCTCGATCAGAACCTCCCAGAGTACAGAGCCTCCCGTGAACACTGTGCTGGCCCTGGAAAGGTAAGTTGCTATTGTCTAGAAGCCACCTGCTCTTTGACACTGTGTGACAGGGACAGCAGGCATGTGGGTCCTATTGGAGGCCCTCGGGGGGGTGGGGGGTACACCCAGGGCAGGTGTTTGAGAGAATAACTATGGGGCCATTGAGAAGAGCGAGTGGATGAGAAGGCCTCAGCCAGACTGTGCCAGGCCTCATGGGCCATGGGAAAGGCCTCAGCTTTTCTTCCACTTTAGGTGGGCAGCCATGGAGGCTGTGGTGGAGGGCAGGATCTGACCACAGACTGAAGGGGTCACTAAGGGAAGAAACAGAGAGGCTAGGTAGGAGACTTTTTTTATTATTATTTTTTAATTTTCAATTTTATTTTTTTGAGATAGGGTCTTGTTTTATCACCCAGGCTAGATTACTATGACGTCATAGCTCACAGCAGCCTCAAACTCCTGGGCTCAAGTGATCCTCCTGCCTCAGCCTCCTGAGTAGCTGGGACTATAGGCACCCACTACTACACTGGTCTGGTTTTTCTATTTTTAGTAGAGATAAGGTCTCATTCTTGCTCAGGCTGGTCTTGAACTCCTAAACTCAAAGGATCCTCCCACTTTGCCTCCCAGGGGACTGGCCAGGAGACTGAATAAGCTAATCACCATCCTGAGCTTAATGAGGGGCATTTGCAGGCAGTGAGCACTTCAAACAAGGCCACATGGGGAGGAGTTCTGTCTCCTCATCCTGTCTCCCCATCTGTAATTAGACACTGGTGGCAAGTGTGGCAGTTACAGGCCCCACATTCTGCGTGGTTTGGAAGATGGGAGGCGTAGCCCTCGTCAGACTTATGTCCACGCAGAAGGCTGCCTGACATCCCTCTGGCAGCTGTCCAGTAGCGTCTGTGTCACTGCAGATGAAGACAAAAGGTGCGAAAGGCCTCAGGAGAGCAGGGGCAGCCTTTTTTCCCCCTGGTTGTGCTTCTGTGGGATGATAATCTAAGGAGAAATTTGGAAAAGTAGGAGTGGAAATATCACAGTAACCTAATACTAGATTACAGTATTGGTGATAATTTGGTTGTGGGATGTAATAGTGTATCCTTATTCCAAGGCCTCTGATTCACTACATTTCGGTCACTCTGTTTTAATAAAAACAGTGGTTGGTAATAATTGTCATTGGCCTGTAATGTGTCCACTACTATGTTTGTTTACAGTGTCATGCTATTTTATTACATTTTTATAGCACACTACAAATTAAATATTATCATTATCCCCACTTTACAGGTAAGGAGCTCAGGCTTAGGGGACTTAAAGTATTGGCTCCAGGTACTGCAGCCGACAGTGAAGCTTGTTAGAGAACCCCAAACTGTTGGGTGTAAGAATCAAGGCTTTAGACCCTACACTCTCCTATTGGTTTTGAAAGATAGTTCTGACATCAGAGGTTGGTTTCACAGAGGACTGAAGCTTTGTGTTTAAATAAGTTTATTTTGATTTAACCTTTCATCTTCATTCCTCAATTTCCCCAGTATTCAAATAAGATGGTAGAACCTGCTAGCTGCCATGAGACCGCTCTAAAGCCTGAGAAATACATTTTGAAAAGTGCAGTAAGCCTTTTGGGAATGTTTTATTAAATAATTGCAAAGGTCACAGATAGTTGACTCTTTGGACTAAATGGCATTTTGTTAGGATTACATTTATATAAAAATATTACTGTGAATTATATAGAGACAGCCTACTGCAAGCAAAACCAGCATTTACTTCCTAGATTCAGACTATATTAAATATTCCCCAGACATCTCTTTCACTGTGGCTAGAGAAAAGGAGCTTTGCATATATCCCACTAGCCAATGTGTGTGCTGTTTGAGGCGTCTGATTGAATTGTCATCTGGTGTGAATTCGATCAGTCTTGTGGAGATAAACTTTTGTTTAGTACCGGCTCTTTGTGGAAATACAACTACTTCTGATAATGGCCAAGTCATTCTCCTTTATCAACTGTTCGGGGCCTGATCCGGAAATCAAAACAGGGAGCTCTCTCAATAAAGATTCTGATCTCCCGGAGCCAAAGTGCAGACAAGCAACATCTCATTCTGCTGCCTCTCCATGACGCCAGGCTCTCGGTTTCGCTGCCTGCCACTCAGACCGGGGAGTGGGGCAAGAACTGTGGATTCGTGGACGAATCTCTCTAAAGTTAGAGCATGAAATCACACACACTTTACTCTCTTTTGATAGCACCACAGCAGTCACAAGGCTCGACTATCTCGTAAAAGAAAATAAATTTCTGATTGGCTTCTGAATGTAGGGGCCACAAGTGAGATAGAGATTCCTGTGCTGTAATACTCATTAAATGGCAGCACTGTTGCCTGCCCAGCCAGGAGCTAAGAAATCACCTGTGTGCGTGTCTGGGGTAGATACTGTAGCTACTGGCCTGAGAATCCAGAGGCCTATAGTCTAGCCTTGTACAGGCGGCGTCTGGTGTTTGGTGTCTCCATCACAAAGATGATGATGTTGGACTAGGTCTGAGTTTGCAAATTGCAGCCTGGAGGTCAAATGCTGCCTGGACACCCAGGTCAGTTTGGTTCACATAAGGTGGTGATGTTTGAAATATGACAACATTAGAAAAATTGAGCAGTTTCACAGAAGTCCTTGAAAAGTTTTGAAAAAATCAAATGATCTAGAAATAGTCAGCCTGAAATCACAACTAGTAGATCAGCACCCAGCTGCTTAGAGAGCTCACGCCCTTCCAGTCTGCACCAGGGGCACGTCACCCCGCCGACCTCTGCACATACTCATCTTCGTGCGTTTACATTACTTGTCTAGCCCCTGGGTCAGGTCATCTCCAACAGATGCTGAGGTGGACTAAGACAAGATTCACAACTATCGGGAAGAGGTCCCTTATAGAGTCTGCGCTGACTACGGTGGGCAAAGTAGGCAGAGTCTACTATATTTCGGATTCACTTTGCTTTAGCATCTGGGCTTGGCAAAAATTATGCCCATTTAATTTTTGGTTATTTTAGGATTTAAATGTGAGATGCTATAAATAATGTCATAAATTCAGTCATCCATAGCTGAGTCTTTTGAGCAATTAACATTTCTCCATCTTTTTAAATGGCTGAATACTAATCCATTGTATACATATACCACAGTGTGTTAATCCATTCAGACACTGATCTACTGAGGTGTTTATACTTTGCTAATATAAACGCCTGGTGGCAGGTTTGCAACCTTAATTACCAGACTTCATATGACCACAGCTCTGATAGTCATTCCAGAAAGAGTTCCAAAAGCCCTTTGAAGGGTGGACTGGGCCCTGATGCACAGCTCCCCAAGGGGAGCACTTTGTGACGTGGTGACATTCACCAGGGAGATGAAGTTTGTGAACTTAATTGTCAGACCTTGTAGAAGACAGGGGAAGTGCCTGAATCCTGTTAGTCGTGAGTAGAAACTTTTAAAAGGTTGAATTTGGCAAATTAGGAATGCCTGACATGGTGAGAGGTGTGATTGTGAACAGCCCCCAGTCTCAGAGCGGCACAGCCTGCAGAGACAGTGCTTAGACCGGTGGTTCTCAACCTGTGGGTCACGACCCACAGGAACTATATTAAAGGGCCACGGCATTAGGAAGGTTGAGAACCTCTGGCTTAGACAAAGACTGAAACCTCAACCTGCACCTGATTTAATACCTGGCAGCTGGTTCAGAGTTGGGCTGTAATAGAGCCATTTCTATGAATTAGTGATTCTTTGACAAGAATGTGAAACTAATTTCTTTTTTTGTCCCAAAGAATTTCATTTGCACTTTGTTTGAACTGCTTATTGCCTTAGCAAAAGAAAGACTTCGTGTGTGCCCAAAGTTATTTTGCAAAAGGTCCAAGCAAAAGGACTAAAATAATGTCTCTTTTTGGATTAATTTTGAGTCAAGGTCTGTGTTCTTGTTCATGCTCTGCTTTGTCAAATGCTCTGCTACCCAGGTGCTTACTTCCTCATTTCTCTAAGGCCAGCATTTTACTTTTCTTATTAAAACCTATCTGAAGGGCAGCACCAGTGGCTCAGCGGATAGGGCGCTGGCCCCATATACTGAGGGTGGCAGGTTCACACCCGGCCCCGGACAAACAAACAAAACCTATCTGAAAACTTGCCTACCTATTCTCACCCCAAATTCTTCTATTTGGGTATAACATTTTGAGATGCAGAGTTGTAAATTTCTTTCTATGTTGGGTCTGTGGACAAAATGGACTATTACTCCCACCAAAAAAAATTCTCCCAATTTTTCATGCATACATGGAATTTGCGTTCAGAAACCAAATACAAGTAGCAGCTCACCTCCCCAGGGTTTCCTTGAGTGCTGTCTGCAGACTCTGAAATGCCTGTGTGCTCAGACATGGGCACTGTTGAGGGTCTCTGGGCCACATCCTGCTGCTGAAAACACCAGCTGGCTCAGGGTGTCTAAATCGCCATTGTCATTCTCACAGCATGAAGTTGGTTCTTGTCCAGAAGCCTCAATAACAGTGTTTGGGACAATTCACATCCTTGGGACTCATCTTTGTATCTTTTGAAGACTTAGAATTTATAGTTCAAGCATTCTCTTTTCAAGACTAAACATAAGCTTTATTAACCAAAAGAGTGTGTTTTTTTTTTTGTTCAAATGCTTGTTTAAAAACAAATATAAAAAGCTGTTGAGGTTGCTTTTCCAAATTTGAAATGTCCAAGTTTTACTTAAGCCAGTTATATACTTTCCGGTTTTTGTAATTTTGAAATCTTGTATTTCTGTACACACTTGTGTATTGTGAGACAAACTATCTCTTGCAAATGAAGCAGGTTTCTGTTACAAAGTCACTGAGTTTGGGTTTTGCTCACACTTTCATAAATCATGCAGATGAGGTCTGTGGCTATTTCCAGCCACATGTGTTAAAAATACCCTGTACCTCCTTGATGTTCTTGGCGTCCAAGGTCAGTAGGCTGCCCTTCTGCAGCCTGAATTCTTCCAAGTTTATCTTTCCCGTCTGTTTCTAGGGGTGCCCCTTCAACTGCTTGGTGCAGACTTTTCTCTCATTTTAGGAAGACTTCCGTCATCCTGTCCTCTTCTTTCTCCCTGCCTTTTACTGTGAGAGAGGAGTCTGTTCACTTGTGGGTGACTGGTGACATCCAGGAGGAGTGAGTCCTGGCAGGGTGTTCTGGGTCAGTGTCTACAGTTTTTAAATCCCATCTTAAGGTTTTGTATCTCATTATAGCAACTTAAAACCAATTAACTAGCAAGTGAGTTAATACTTTAGGGACCGCAGAAATCGTCCTTGCCTGGCAGACTGCCTCTGAGAATAGACTTTTAGAAATTTTTCCAAGGTTATTGGCGCTGAAAAGAGAGGTGCAGAAATGACCCCGTCTAGTGGTTCCATGCCGAGGCGCCTGTCCCTTGCAAGGAGGTCAGCTCGGGGCAGACTCAGAGTCTTAAATCTTCTGGGGTTGACAGAGGCTGAAGACTCTTCCCCATGGACAGGGATGCCCAGGAACACAGGATGAGCAGCCCTTCAGCCTCTAGGAGAAAACATCCCAGAAGAACACTGACAAAAATCTGTGACAGTAACAGTCAGCCACACCAGCTGTGACATATGTAAGAATACTCTGCTTGTAAAAATGGACTTTTGCTATTTTGAAAGAAATAACTACTCATGTCCAAGTAGCCCAGCAAGGCCTTTCTCTCATAAGTCACTTGTTGCCTGTCAGCCCTAGCCCAGCCTCTTCCCACCTCAGCTTGACCTTCATTCTCTCTCTACATGTTTATTTCAGAGGTTCGAGTGCGAATTCCAGAAGCTCCAAATGTAAGATTGCTTCTCACTGTCTCCCACCCTGGCATGTGCCCCTGTGCTTCTCCAAGAAGAGAGTCAGAGGCACACATGCCCACGCCCCATACGAGTGGTCAGCTGGTCTCCACCCAGAGAGTGGACCCGGGAGTCCTGCTGCTTTCTTTCTATTTGTGCACATGTGGAACAGACCGAGGAAAGGAAAGCGATAAATATGAGATTTCTGCCAGCAAAAGCTTTCCAGCCATACAGTTAGTGTTCACATCGAGCACGAGAAGGTGATGCTTATCTTGGTCACAGGGTAGTGGGCAGCTGGGGAACCCTGAGCCACTAAACTGGTGGCTGAGAGCTGGACCACCTCACCTGCTGTGGTCACTGGGTGTGAGCGGCAGGCAAGGCTGCAAGCTGTAACTAAGCACCATTTCCAAAAAGGGAATGAGAGGAAGAATTATTAACAAAGCAACATTTGTAAAACACTTTCTCAGTACATGTTAGTGAATCTGACTCCCAAATAAACTCTCAGAGAACTTTTTATTAGGGAGAATGTCAATGACCCATTATCTGTTACTCGTAAGGTGGGAAGGTATTGGCTCATCACTGCTGGCTTTGGCACGCAGGGCCTCATTTCTAGTCCTCAAACACGATGCGGGTGTGTGGGGAGGGCAGCCCCGCTGTGTGGTGGCCCTGATGTCAGTGTGGGTGTGGCTGCAGGAGCCGATTGCTAGCAAGTTCTGGTTTCTTTCTTTTTCTTTTTGAAAAAAATCACGTTATATAATTTAACAATCATTTTGTTCCATAGTGAGATGAAAAGTATTTAGCAGCCTTCAGCTGGAGCTGAATGTACAAGCCAATTATAAAAATCACTGACATTAGTGCCCAGTCAGAGTGGGGCTGCTTCCTACTGCATATTTGAAAGTATTTGGTGCAATCTAATTTTGAAAGGCTGGAGTCGCTGGGTTTCCATTGCTCTCTCCTTGGGAGCTGTAATTATGTGGCCTAATAAAGCTCAGTGGTGGGACATTTCCTCCAGCTGATCCAAAAGCAATGGATGTGTCCGCAGGAGGTCTGGCCACTGTGCTTTTCAAAATAGGATTTGTAGAAAGGGCACAAATATGTTTTGCTCACTTGGGAAAATATTCTTTTCCTTCTTTGGAAGTGTGTTTCTTTGGTCCATCCTGCCAGTGTTGAACCATGGTTTGCTACGTAATGGGATTCTCTGTGACTTTTTATTATGGAGAATTCCCTAAAATATACAAAAGAAGACAGAACAGTATCAGAAATACCCAGGTGCCCCCACAGCCATCATGCTGTGGCCATCTCCACCCTGTCTACAAGACTATCTACCTGCCCCTCAAGTGTTATTTTAAAGCACACGTTATCATGTTATTTTATAAAATTCTGATAAAATATACATAACACAAAATCTACCTGAATTTTAACCACTTTAAAATATGTAGTTCAGGGTTGTCACTGATATTCACAATGCTGTGCAACACTCACCACGAACTAGTTCCAGGAGTGGTTTCTCTCTCTGAAAGCCACGCCCCTCTTGGCCCTCCTGTCCATCTGCTAATGGACATTTTGGTAATTTCTGTCTTTTGTCCATTGTGAACTGTGGTGCTGTAGATATCCGTGTACCTGTTTCAGTTCTTTGGGGTGTTCATCTCGAAGTGGAATTGCTAAGAGCAGGTCAGTCATAGGTCTGAGTCTCTGAGGAGTCACAGATGATTTGCCCCATTTCACATACCCTCAGCAATGCATAAAGCTCATTTTTCTTCAGATAACTGCCCATCCTGTGGTTTTTCTGTCTTTTTAAAGAAAACTATAGTTATCATAGTGGGTGTAAAGTGGCTTCTCATTGTGGTTTCAATTAGCATTTCAGTGACTGATGCATGGAGGGTCTTCTCATTTGAGTGTTAGCCATTCCAGTTATCACAATTAAAAACATTAACCAGGGCGGCACCCGTGGCTCAGCGAGTAGGGCGCCAGCCCCATGTACCAAAGGCGGCGGGTTCAAACCCAGCCTCGGCTGAACTGCGAAACAAAAAAATAGCTGGGCGTTGTGGCGGGCGCCTGTAGTCCCAGCTACTCGGAAGGCTGAGGCAAGAGAATCGCGTAAGCCCAGGAGTTGGAGGTTGCTGTGAGCTATGTGAAGCCAAGGCACTCTACTGAGGGCGATAACGTGAGACTCTGTCTCTACAAAAAAAAAAAAAAAACATTAACCATATTTCCTTACTTTCATCAAATATCTAAGTCCAAAGCTGTAATTGTCTCAAAATCTTTAGGAGCTCTTTTACAAAATCAGTATTCAAATAAGGTGTATCCATTACATTTTGTTGGTATATCTTTTTAAGCATTTTTAAATCAGTAGGTTTCCTCTCATCCCCTTGTTTTCCTCTTTGAAATGTGTTTGTTGAAGGAACTATTCATCCAGCTGGTTCGCAGACTAGATTAGCTGACCATGTCCCCATGTTGCGACCTGCTCCCCACTTTCCTGAGTTTCTTGCAAATTGATGGTTGGAAGTAGAAGCTTGATCAGATTCAGATTTTTGTTGTCTGTTTTTAGCAAGACTACTTATATGATGTGTTCTTTTATCAAGAGGCAAATTATGTTTCTTTTTTTTATGTTAGCAGGATTGACAATCCCTGCCAGAATCTGTTAGTTTAGTGGGGGCAGCAAAGTAGCAACATTCAAAT